>JARHVA010000851.1:0-250000 GCA_037957365.1 Torreya grandis | reverse complement strand
TTCATAATCAATCACATATTATCTCATATTTGACACATTTAATTTTTTTTATGACTTGTATTATTGGAAAATTTTGTGAGGAATGTCAAGTCCTATTCAAGGAAAAGGTGGTAATTTGTGAAGAACACTAGGTTCTATTTGTGGTCTTACAAAGAAACTCACAAATGAAATACCAAGTGGAGTGATTAGTAGACAAAATAATATTTATAAATAATAAATATGAGGGATATAGGGAATTAAAAAAGGAGTGTAAAAAACATAGTGTAGGAGTATTATGAGAAGACCTTTGGAGACAAGAGGCATACTAAGGACATGATAAGACACTAAGTGACTAGTGACCATCAATGTGCAAATGAAACCTATTCATTACAGACACAAAGATTTGTAGGAATACAAGCATGATAATAAGATCAAATCATGAAGGTGGATTGATATAAGGAAAATGTAAAATGGACCTACCTTATCATGACATGTTCCCCATTCTTCAAGAACCCTTACAGAGTTGTCGGTCTACTATGAAGATTAGGTACTTACATGAGAAAATAGGTCTCACTAAAGTTTTTTTTATTCTCCTCTTCTAATCTAATAGCCTACCACACCCCAAAGTACATTGTCTCTATCGTGAGACCAACTATGGAGTTTTAGCTCTGACTAGAAGAAAGAGATGTGCTTTAAATCACATCTTTTAGTGTGATTTGACTTTTAATAATATTTTTGCCTTTTATATCATTATCTTTTGTAAAATTATTTGCCTTTTAAATTTTTATGAATTGTTAAGATTCCTCCTCCATATGGATTTGGAATGACCAATCATGAGAGATGTAGTGATACACATGAATGAGTTGTAGGCTAAGGCTAAGGAATATATGTAACCAAATACAAATATGGACTAGGACACTCAGGATTAACAATGAACTAGCATGTGATCTCAAGTCCCAACTGTGTATATATTTAGTTTACAAAAAAGGAAGAAGGGACAAAAGAGATCCAAAAGTGGAATGGTGAAAAAAAGTATAATGAGATACATTGTTTTATAATTATCATATAGTAAAAGGAGATAAGGTCCAAAGGGAATAAGGTTTGTATAACCAAGTCATAATGATAATTATCTATGAAAAATATAGATAAGAAAGAAAAAAATCATAAAGGCAAGAAGAGAGTTTTGAGAAAAAATCAAAAAAGAAAGAGAATACAATGATAAATAAATATAAATGATAGTATAAGTAAGATATAGTACAAAAGATAAAATCATTATATAATAAAAATATGAATTTGACACAGTATTAAATGATATAGTAAATAGATTAAAAAAATAAAATTAGAACACAGGTCTAATCAAAATGTAAAATCACCATGCATATGCTCATAAATACTAATAAATATACCCACACACATTGTCCAAGACATAAAATAAATCTCTATGAATCTAGATATGAACTATAGCTAATGTCTCATCAATCTTAAATTAAAACTAGGAAAATACTTCTCTTTTAATCTCCTTAATTAAAAAATTAGGAATACTTGATGGATCATGTTGAGGAGGGAAATTAGGTAAGGTATGTTTGGTATAATACATGGGAACAATCTCTATGAGAGATGTAAGAATCACTAGTGGAGAAGGATCCATGGGTGAGGCAAGGTCCATAAGTGAAGGAATCATGGGTAGAGGCACAAAAGGTGAAAAAAGGACCATAGGAGGGGATGAAGCCACTAGAGGTGGAACCATGGGATAAGAAGGAGAAGCCTTATTATGAGGATAAATTGTGGGAGGAATGGAAAAGGTTTATAAATAGCTATAAGGTTATCTTTAAGGTGTTCTTGAAGGATAAAATAATAATTAGTGTGATTGATACCACATTGGTACCATAGACAATACATCTCACCATACTTAGGTATATATTCAGGTAAAACCTTTAGGGGAGGCATGGTTTTATCTAAGGAAGGAGAGGGAGGATGTAAAGTATCAATATAGTATCATAACTTGTGATAATGAGTAGAATAATGATTATTTATCCCATGAAAGTAACAAATATTCTTGTGAGTGATCTTAGGAGAAACACTCACAGAAGGAGGTATAATAAGAGTTAAAGAATCTAGAGAAGACTCCTTAGCAAATTTTGTTGGCAATGGAGCCATCTAAGGTAAGATAATCAAACCATCACCAAGGGAAGGTGGTGATGTAGGAGAAACAAAAATAGGTTTAATGAAAGGAGAAATGGAATGAGAATTATGGGTAGGCTCAGTAAGATCAAGAGCGAGGATAGGCTCAACTATAATAAGATAAAGAATAAGATTAACTATAGTGGGAGTATGAATGGGCTCTGATAAGAGCTCTACTAAGGGAGGAGATGGATATATATAAGGTCTAAGAAGGGTTACACTAATCTCAAGAGTAAACCAACTATGGTGATCAAGGTACCTATCAAAATGGTAATGCCTATTCATAACATGATCCATGAGCATACTCCTATGAGTCTCCTAAAAAATTAGAGGTGTTGGTGCCATCTCTACCCTATGATAAAGATGAAAAATACTAAAGTTAAGAAATGTAAGAAAAGAAAGATAGGAATATACATGAAAATACTCAAGTAAATAATAATGATAATGGATAATCTTGACATCATGGGCATGTACAAGACCACCTAATAATGGATCATCTAGGGAATAATCATCATTATAATCTAGGGTGTGAAGATCAATGACACAAATAGGGATAACCTTGTCATTTGAGGAAGTGTGGTGAATATATTGATGAGTCTTTATCAAGACTAAAAGAATGTCATCTCAAGGAGGCTTGTGAGAATGAGGTTTCAAAGAAGTAGGAAGTTGTGAGATGAGGTGAGGTGAGAGATCAAAAGTTTTAATCTTTAAGTTAATCTCATTGGTCTCATCATCATCAAGATATAAGAGGTTAGGAGGAATGTTCCCAATGAGTTTGGGATGTCCCTTATAACCTTGAGTTGAATTAACATGAAATTTAAGACATTGAGACTCATGAAATGAAATGTTGGGCAAAGGTTAAAGAGTAGGAATCTTGAAGACACCATGGTCTTGGAATTATTTGAAATTCCAAGGGTTAGTATCACCTTGAATCCTATAAATGGATCCATTATGAGGGAATTTAAAGTATTATCAGATAGAAGAAGTAATGGCTCTCATACGGTGAGTCTATGGACTACCAAGAGAGATGTTATAAGAAATGGGAAAGTTAAATATCATCATATTCACATGAACAATGATAGATGTGATGCTAATGGGAAGCCACACATAACCTAGAGGAGGCATTTTCCTTCTATCATATCCTTGGTAGGTGCTATGTGTATAATTGAGATTGAATTCTAAATATCCAAGGGTCTTAATGAAGTCAAAAGAGATAATTCAAGTGTTGGAACCCTTATAAATCAATTCACACTTAACTTGGATATCACCTATCTGAACACTAATGAATAAGGGAGGCTAATTTGAATGAAGCATAATATCCAAAAAAATCATAGAATCTATAATAAATTTTAAGGAAAGAGAAGTATCTATAGTTTCATCAATGTTGACAGACATATCTTTAGATTATTGTAATATACTATCCTCAGATCTAGATAAGGTTGCCTCTCATCCTACTAGGGGAGGATGAGGGAGATTCATTTCAAACAATAGTTGCATAAGATGGCTTTTATGATGTGGAGAAGTCCTCATAAGATCAAGGAATGAAATTTGGAATGGGATATTAGTGAGTTCCATGATGGGATCCCAATCATCATAACACATAATAAGGTTGTTAGATACAGGTGCATAATGATTAAGGAGGTCCTTAAAAGGAAAATATGAAGTACATTGGAATTTATGTTTGTAAGAAGGTTTGGAAGAAGGTTGTAAATTATGTTGTGATGATGAAGTATCAAGTTCAAGTTGATTTTGAGAGTTGGTAGAAGAAGTGTTAGTAGAAATTTGAGTATCATTAGTGTTAGAAGATGATAGAAGAGTGGTATAAATAGAAAAAGAAGTGTTATCAAAGGGATAATCATAAATTGAATTATAAAAAGTAATAAGGTCATCTTACCCCAACTCATCTAAATGAGTTGGAAAAAATCCTTGGATAACATGATATGTTATATATGGAGTGTAGATAGGTTAGGAATCTATAAAAAGACAACCACCCTTATCATATTATTAATGTTAATCACATTCTCTTCAAAAGTGGGATCAAAAAGACTTTATACATTATTGGTGGAAGAGGTGGCTTTATCTTAATTATCTTGGATAGGTTGATGATTAGGAAGAGGGTATTTGAAGATAGCTAAATGATCATTAGATTGGTTCAAGGACTGAGATTTATCATGTGATTTATAGTCCTTAAAATAAATTTCATAATCTTTTTGATTCTTGTTAATGATAGAATCATGACCAAAATTAGGACCCATAAGAAATTCCATAGCTAAATTATGAAGATGTCTATAGTCTCATGAGAATGACCCCAACTAGCATGAAACCAACAAAAGAGGCCTAGGTATGTTCTAAAGTAATTTAGCTGAGGATATAGGGTTATGAACATTAATGTTATTTGGTGAAGATAAATGAGGATTGGTATATTTTTGACAAGGGGGAGCTGGTTCCAATGAAGGGTTAAGAATGACATCTTGAATATAATGAATGGTGTCATACGAATATGTAACACCATCATTGGTGGCATTGTGAATTTTGTTCTTAAGTAAGAGATGAGCACCCACAGAAGGTTACGGTGGCTTGATTTGATGCATAAGGAAATATTGTCATGTATAGTGGCCAATAGCCTCCTCAATGTACATAGAGAGAGATTGTGGACCCGATATTGAAGTTTAGAAAAAAGGGAATTGGTAAATATATGTAAAATATTACCATTAACCATATTATGTTCACATTTATTTGACAAGGTTTTCCAACTTTTAATAAAGGCTTGAGTAGTTTTGTTTTCAAGTTGTTTGTAATTTATAAAGTGGGATAAAATGTTTTTGGGAAGATCACTAGTTTGGAATTATTGAACTAAAGCATTCACTAAATCCTCCAAACTATTAATGGAATGAGTTCTAAGTTAGTTGTACCAATCTAAGGCATCACTTAAGAGTTTTGTCCAATAGTTTGGTAGTAGCAAAGGTGTTCAATTTGACCCAATCCTTATAAATATTTCCAAATGTTTTATGATGAAGGGTGGGATTAGTTGATCCATTATAATAAATTATTGGTGTGATACCTCCTATATCAATGTTAACAATTTGAGTAGTGAGATGTTCATTTTTGATATGTTTAATGGTTTTGTTTACCAAATTAGGTTGAGGAATGAGATTGCCTTGAGAATCTCAATTATGTGTTCCCCAAGACATTGGTTGTGGATGAGATTGAATATGAATAAGGTGTTTTTTCATTCTCATCATTTGATTTGTGTTATGAGGTTAAAATATATTCATTTGGTTGATTATTTTTAAAAATAGTTAATATGTCTGATAAGCATTATTAGAAGAATTATAATTGGTATTAGTGGCTTAGGTACCACTATTATTTTGATAGGATCTTGAGAGGAACTATGATAATGTGAGGCACTAGTTGTAAAATTTACTTGTGTACCAAAATATGGACTAGTGAATGGTTGAGAAGAAGAAGCACTAGTAGCACGATTACCTTAAGTAGAAAATGATGCAGTCATGGAAGGATTAAGGATAGTGGATCTTATGAGAGGACCACTAGATGTAAAACCTACCATGTTAGTGGATGTATTAAGCATGGAGGTGGAAGAAGTTATAGAAGAAGAGGTCATGGTATGAGAAGGGGTCATAATTGAAGGAAGAGGTTGAGAATTAAAGAAAGTGGTACCCACAAATCTATTTTAGAATGTAGGAGTTGGTGAATGAGACTCTTTGGATTGATAACTAATCATAAGATTGTAAATATTAGAAGGATCTTTTCCTTGATGTTGAGGAAATTTAGAGATAAAGAAGAACATTTAAGGGGTATAATCTAATTTGGGTTGGTCTTCTAATGAGAAGAGAGGATTATAATATGAAGAGGTATTAAGAGGCATCCCATATTTCATTATGTGAGTGGAAATATGATAATTACTAGAATCCAAGAGAGCATCCCTACTCTGTCTATTAGAGACCATATGAGGGTTGGTAAAATTCATCATGTCTGTTCACTACAAATTAGTATTGTCATCGAGTAGAAAGTTTGTGATGAAAGGAAATAAAAAGAGATGAGAAATTAAGGAAATAAGAAATGAAAAAAATAGTATGGTGTCTATTGGGTTAGACTAACACAAAAAAAAGGTCTACAAATAGTACAGGGTTGACTGGGTTGATCTAATACAGTAAACATAGGCTAAAAAAAGAGTAAATAATGTTTGTAAATAGTACAAGGTTGATCCAATATAGAAAAAATGGAAAATTAAGAAGCCTATAATATATTTTTAACTAAAACAAGATAAATTTTATAAGTAGTTTAAAAAATTGAAGGGAAACAAATAGTTAATTGGTTCAACGTTGGCCAATATAATTAAAGCACACAACGCAAAACCTTGCACCAATGCTAACTAATGCAAGTTTTTGTAATACAAAATATAATTTATCAATAAGAAAGCGATCAACTCAAAAATTAAATATCTAACTAATTGGTCAACCTAAATTTTTATTATATTATTAAGATATGCTTTTAAATGTGATGGGAAATTGGCTATAAGCAAGGAATTAGAAAGCAATCTAAGGATGGTTTCAAGTAGTTTGGGTAGAAAAATATTTCTAGTGGTAATGATATAGGCTTGGTATTAGGGCCTGCCACCTCACTTCACATAACACAATGATAAGGGTATTTTATTCTTAACCAAAATATAACATTAACATGCTTTATACTTGACTAACACATTAAGTTGGCTTCCCCCTTGGTGATGAAATCCATGTAGGTTGGCCTTGAGTAGACAAAAATTAAAATACTTGTTTAGATTTTGTGATTTGGTCATGTGTGCATAAAATATAAAATAGTGAAATGAAATAATTAATTAAAAACCACCTAATTAAGCTATGTGATCTATTCTAAGCATGAAATCAACAAGAAATGAAAGTGTGAATTAATTACTAGCATATAAGATTAATTCCAACCTTAAAACATAGTAGAGTGTTAATATAGTCAATAGTATATGAAAAAAATACAAAATAGGGTTAATAGGTTTGATCTTATACTATTAAAGCAAGGTCTAAAAATGAATATGGTGGGTAAGTCGACCTAGTTATCTAGACAACACATAGAACATAGAACTGGATCAATAGGGTTGATCCAATTGATTGTGCAAGGATAGTTTTAAAGATTGCAATTTGTAAAAGGAAATACTATAAATAAAGAGATAGAGAGATATAAAGGAACCTTAGTGGATTAGAGATGTATATAATGAATATTATTGTTGAAAAACCTTGATATATGCTTGTAAATTCTACTAATTGGGTTGACTGGGTCGATCAAGCCTTGTAGAAACCTATTTCTAAGTGCCTAAAAATATACAAGGTCAATTAGGTCAACCTAATAGTCTGGAATGGAAGTATAAAAATATTAAAACCTATATTGGGTGATCTAAGTTGACCCAATATCCTATACTTGAAAAATTGCACATAGAAGTCAAAATTAGGTTGATATAGTCGACTCGGTATGGCAAAATATATGATAAAAATAATGATGAAAAAGAATGAAAGAATGAACAAATCCTATAATGGTTAGATCATGTTAGGTTCACCAAAATGTATGCAATCAAAAATTCATCATTTCTATAAATCAATCCTAGCTTGGAGAAGATAGAGGATACCAACATACCTACACTTTATACTAGGAATACATTTTTTAAGTGGGAGAATGACCAAGATGGGGATCCACTAAACCCAATTATTGGATCACTTATCAAAATACATTATTCTAAGGAGGTTTATAAAACCTCTAGACTAACATAATCATGTAATAACCATAATGGGGTCCTAGGTTTTATTTTTTCACTTATGTCTAGTAACAAGAAAGTAAATCTAATCTAGTGTTCACCAAAGCTTGTGGTATAAAGTGAGGGTTCGAAACAAAACAAAATAAACTAAACATGTATAGAATACATATACTCACATAAATGTATATGGAATTTTAATACATGAAAAATAAGCACACCTACATTATCTACCTACTCGTACAAAGGATAAATAAAGTTAAGAATACTTACCTTTTAAGACGAACCCATCGAGCCTCAATCTTTCCCTTGGCCAAGGTACTTCGCAAGATATTGTTGTGGTATGTAAAGATAACAAATATAAATAATATATAGGATATTCAACCTATCTATGCATCCAAAATAATTCTCCACAAGTCAAGATTCATATCTCCAAAGAAAGTATGGAACCCTAAGCTTTATTCTTCAAGTAGAATGGTCAATAAATAGATGTTCATTCTCACTTATTCTTCTTATCTTCTTTATCATCATATGGTTGGAAAATAACTTGTATATATAAGTATATATTTCCATAAATCATTTTAAATATGTTAGTTTTATAGGGCTATCCTAGTTAATTTCTATTTGTTTTTTGGAGATAAATCACTAGGTCCCAAGATAGGCTAGTTGAAGGGCTAACAAAAATCCAAGTGAAAAATATTCTTAAATAGTATAGGGTTAACCCATTTGACCCTATATAGTAATAAGAGGATAAAAAATATATATATTTGACACATTTGACCTAGTACATTCAATTGGTGAAAGGTGGTCAAGGCAAGAAAAAGGAGGATAAAGATGTGAAAAATATTCAGAATGGGTACAATAGAGAAAAATTAGCTTAGGGTAAATGGTTTTTTGAGATAATTTTGTATATGTAAAGTGGAAAAAAGGACAAAAATATTATGAATCGCTAATGGTCTACCCACCCCTTTCTTGATGCACCCCTTAAGGCATGCACTCAGAGAGATTGAGACTCGACGGGTTCCTAAAAGATACAAAGTGTTAGTAATCAATACAAGTTTAAAAATATTATGTGTATACAAGGTGACTACCATATTCCAATCCACTAACCTCAAAATTGGGGTAATATTAGTGGGATCATGTCATAGAGACATGAGTCCACATATTTGAAACAATTTGATATGATTTACATGATTTAAATACACACATGGGTCATATATATGCATTTGGCACTAATTTTTACAAATTTGGGATATAGTTCATTAGATTTATGAAAAATATTATACATAGTTATATAATATAGGTTATATTTTTATAGATACTTCATCTTGAAACACATATAAGGTTCATAATCCATGCAAGGTAACCACAAATTACAAATACATATTCCAAACATTTCACTAAGAAGTATTATTTTCACCAAGAAGAATTATTTTGAGCCTTTCTGATTTATAGTAATTAGATTATTTAAGTAGTTTAGTTGAGATTTAACACCCGAAATGAGATTAAATACCCTTGATGGAATGAAAAGTAATTCCATTTTTTAGGTTGATTTGTTTATATAACTTAACTTATCTATATTATACATTCAATTGAGTTATGAGATTGAGATTTAGTGATCTCAATGGTCATGTCAACTCACCCTTGTACCATATTTATCACATAATTACCATCCAAATTTCATAAAAAAAATATATAAGTCTCTATCCTAAACCTTTATTATCTCCAATTATTCATAAGGGATCATTTTTACCAAAGAAAAATACCAACGGGAAACATGGTTGCATCAACACACAAGTGTACTCCTTCCTTGCTCTCTTTACTTTTTAAGAACTTCAATTATTTAATTTTAGATTACATGCATATATATATATATATATATATATATATATATATATATTGTAACATGTTATTAGTTACATTTCATACACTAAAAAAAAATTCACCAAGGCTCAATCAAAGGCAAGATGTGTTTTACACACCCAGGTATGCATTTCTTTCCTTTAACCTAGTAATTTCATCCTTATACATTACCAGATTATATGGGTGAAAATGTAGAAAATAAAGTATGATTATATATAAAATATCAATAATGTATACTTGAAAAATACTATATAGGGATCTATCCTTTAGTTCTATATCTTATTTATATCAAAAGGCTCTCATTCACCATCTCATTATGCCTAAATGCTTATCTTATGGTCTTACCCTATCATTATGATAACCTAGATCACACATACCTTAAAAAAAGATTAAAATGTGACTTATATCCTCCATTATTAGTTAAAGACCAACAATTTTTTATCATATCCAGCACTACCATTTGAATAGGGGCATTATCATCTACATTCCTTATATAGTGTTTGTATCTCAAAAGTCATCCTAATTGAAAGTCTTTCAAAACACATGGCTCAACTTATTCATATTATCTAACCCTAGTGGGAGATATTTTCAAATTATATTGTATAAATAAAAATTAAATCCTACTCATTAAATATATACAAAATACAAATCAAGCACCTATTAAATCTCATTCAATAGATTGCATAACTAAGTTATAATTCCCTATTCTTCCCTATTTCTAGATCAGTCATAGGAATGATCATATTATAAGTATGAATCTTTAAAATAGTAAATTATTATTATTATTATTATTTAATTTAAAATCTATATCATTTCATGCCCTCAAATATATCATATTTTACCCTTGTGCACACACAATCCCATACTTAGGGGATAAATGCATATGCCTGAGGTCCTTCTTAGAGTATTGGCTATATAAGGATCATTAACAAAGAGGTACTTGAGGTTACTCAGCTTCATGAGCACACTAATCCATTTTTATCAAGGTGAAAGGACCTAAAGTGAATAAATAGGATTTGAGCTATATAATCATACATAACATTTGCATTTGATCTAGACACATCAACATAAAGGTGACAAAAACCCCTAACAGGTAATAGTGGTCACTTATAAATATAAATAACATTCTTTACATGAAAAAAGTGTTGATCCATAGAAAAAAAATTGATGATAATGCCCATAGGTTGATGGTAGTGTCTAGGCCTATAGAAATAATATTTTTAGAATCTGAAGATGGAATCTTAAGCATTAGTCTACCTATTCTTACACCTATGCATCTTAGATCTACATAAAAATCTAAAAACTAGCTAAGTATTATCCCTTATTTGTGTTTTGAAGACCATAATGAATAGGCATTGTATTTTTATATTTGGTAATTTATGAGATTAACTATATTATGCCATATAAATTAATCTGGCCCACCTTATTTAGAATAGTTTTATTCATCCACTTGATTAGGTTATTCTAACACCTTAACCCTTATCTACTAAACACCAAAAAAAGGGTTAAACATTTATCAATTTTATATGTATGGATATTTTCTATGAGTTATATAACTTTGACATATTATTTTATTGACTTAGTGTATTTTATATTTTGAATTTTTCAGCTTTAAGTAAATTTCCAACTAGTTCGATATATAAATGTAACATATGGATTTATTATCTTAATATTTGAAACTTCATTATTTTAGGTATCATGAACATGTAATTTATTATGTTTAACTTATATTTGTGTTAGTTTGGGAACCCATAATTTTATGGTTACCTTAGTAATTATAACATTATAAGCCTCTTTCATGGAGACACTTGTTTGGTTGATACTAGTATGATTTATTTTTATTTGATAGGGTAAAACTAGGTTTTACAGGGACCTGAAACCTCAAAGTGAAATACAATAGTTTAAAAAGGCCCTCCTTAGCTAAACAAGAAAAATGAAAGACTAGAAATTAGAGTAAAGAAAAACCATAAAAAGAAAAATAACTAGATTATGTGGAGGGACCCTCTTAGGTCTCTTTAACAGCAGAATGGTCCTTTAATAAAATGTTGGGTTTGTCTTATAAGACCTTGGCATGGGTATGATTCCTAGGGCCTTCAGGTTCAAATAAAAAAATAGTAAGATTTTTTTATCTTTGATATGATTTGAATTTTTGAATTGATTGCTTAATTATGGTATGCTTTTTCGAATTGAAATAAATCCTTTATTGGAAAGTTCATTTTTATTTTCTCTAAGTGATTGGCAATTGTTATTGAAGTGTCCATTAATGCCATAGTAATTACAAAATGGTTAGCCTTTGATTCTATTCAAATGATGTAGAGGATAATAATAATTAGGGCATAAAGTAATTTAATTTTTATCTAATAATGTAGTTAATATATAATGCATATGTTCATTGTAATAAAATATATAGTTTACATTTTGCATAAGTGTATAAGAATTGTGATTAGTTACTCTAGGAAAATTTTGTTTTCCTTTATGAAAAACTTTGACATGCTTAGATTCAGAGTCACTGTTATGTATTGAATCCATAATATATGTTTTTTGATTAGTAAATATATTTTAGTTGATAATTTGTGTTTTATTAGAGTTATGTGCATTAATAGGAAGGGATTGGGTGTTATTATGAATTAACTCAATTTACCCATTAAAATCATTTGAAAGAGTAAAAAATCATAATTTTTCTCAAATGTTAAGGACCCATAACAAATTAACAAAAAATATTCACAAGTATTATAAATTATATTTTATTTTAATGAATAATTGAGACTTAGACAAATGTATATATTTCACCTATTACTATTCAGGTTGTTAAATTAGTTAATGAATAAAATTTTTAAATCATAAGATATAATCACAAAATTTTCTCATTTTTATGTTGTGAAAAGAGGGTATATTTTCATGAGTAACCATAGGTCATTTATTTTGGATAAATTTGATTCAAAAGACTTATTCAAGGTCAATATAAGTAGATAAGGATCCAATAGGAATTAAATCAACCCAAGTGAGTGTGCATCCTTATAGACTCTTAGAAAATAATTGTAACAACATTTGAATACCATTATAAACATTCCTTATCTCATGAAAATATTTAAGGTGTAAGGGTCACCATTTCCATCTAATGTATAAAATGTATGGATTTTAAGGTAAATTTGAATGATAAGCTTAGAATATGGCTCATTATTGACATGCTATTTCTCTCAATTCATCTCTCTAAGGATATTATCTTATGCAAATCGTAGATGTTAGATATCTATTACATGGAAAGTAGATATTTGTCTAGTTTATATTGAACCAAAGATTAAACCTTTAATTTTTAATTAATGTCTAATACATAACATGTTTTAGTGATTTTTGTTGTGAAGAATGCTTAGGAAGAAGACATAGGTGATGTATAGTGAAAGTTCAATTTTGATCTCCATCCAGCAGAACTATGAACTCACACATATGACTTATTTCTATAGAATCCATAGGCTTGTTTCTATGGAACCTATAGGTTTGTTTCTACAGACTCTGTAGGCTTATTTCTATGAACTCCACAATCTTGTTTCTATGGACTCTATAGGTTCATTCCTACTGACTTTGCATGGTCAATTGCATGGATTCTGTAAAGACAAATCTACAAATGGGGAAGTTGGTAGCTAGATAAGATGAGAAAGAATCATTCTAGCTGGAGTTAAATGAGGAAAATACCTACCTGCTATTTTTTTAGGATTTGCTTTTAATAAAGTTGTATATATTCAGATCTTAGGACTATTTTTAGGATAAATTATCTATTTCATCAGAATAATTGGATCTCTTGAAAATACAATCTCTTATTTTTGGATGAGTGGATCAACCAAGGAATCCTATCTCTTTGCATCCTATTTTGAGTTAGTTATATTAGTATAAAATGTAAGACTTTTGTTATTAAAAATATATAATAGATGAAATATACGTATAGGCATATTACAAGTTTTAGACAGATTGTAATCATTTTAGTTTTATGAATTATCACTTTAATTTTTAACATTGATTAATCTTTGTTCCTAAGTTTGAGAGGAGAAAGGGCCCACTCTCCTTAGAACCAGGAACTATGTATGATATTTATATTATATTAACTCTCTGTTATAACTAATCTAAATCTTGTTAATGTTTGCATTCATTCATAAAACATCAAAACAAATTCATAGTTCAAAAGGCATTTCTTTATTTCAAAGTCATTTCCTTTCTAAGAAAAGTGTGTTTTCTTTTACAAAAATGTGTGAATAAAATTTCCTTTTTAAGTTAGGAGTGTGATTTTACTTTCCACACAAGCGTAAATAGGTGTGTGATTTTACTTTCAAGCAAAAGAGTGGATTTATTTGATTAAATAGTTAAATCTTTTCCTTTTTAGTAAAAGAGTGGATTTATTTGATTAAATAGTTACATCTTTTCCTTTTTAGCAAAAGAGTTAATCATGTAGTTTAGGACACATTTATTTCATTAGTCAAAGTTAGAATAGGACCATTAAACACCCCCACAAGTATACTTATAGATCTACCATCCTACACCTTACTGCAGATAGCTTTAGACACCAACCCTAGTTGATAAGACATTAATTGAACATTAATTAAATGAAGAGTTAAATGACACTCATCATTTTTGGTGCCATTGCTAGGGAAACAAGGTGTTAGTAAGATAGTAATTATTGGTCTAGAGTGAAAAATAGAAAAAAATTGTAAAAATAATAAAATCCCAAAAACAATTCAATAAATTGATGTACCATCCTAGAGACTCTAAAGGATGATTCATCCCAAAATTTCCACCAAGAACACAAGTTGAAACTCCTTCAACATCTCTGAGTAGTGAACCATAAGTTATGAGTGAAACCTATCTACAAGAATCTTCAGAAACTTGGATAGAAACTAGGCCATTGCCACAAGTAAGCCCCATAGGACAAATTCCTTAGGATGAATCTCTTATAGGAAGACATTATTTAGAAATTTACAAAGACTTAGAAGAAGCATTTCAAAAATCCATATCTAAAGAAAATTTTGAGAACTTTTAACAACCCATAACTAGTACCACAAATATTTAGTGGGAAGATCATCCCATCTTTGAAACATCATCAGAAGAAGAAAACATGGCTCTCCAACAAAATACATGAAATCAAAAACTTACACAACTAGGAAAGAAATTTTACTTTCCTATTGTTATAGATCCTAATGATTAAACCCCCATGAAAAATATTTCACCAACTAATTTACCAAATTTCTAGGGAAGATCTACAAAAGATCCTGATCAATTAGTATTTGAGTTTAAGGTGCTATGTCAAACCTATGATTACACAACAAATAGCTAGAAATTAAAACTATTTCCCTCTACACTTAAAGATGTAGCTATGAGATGGTTCATGAGTTTACCTAGATATTTTATTAGAACATGGAATGACATGGAGATAGGATTCTTAAGCAAGTATCAAAATTACTGCCAGGTGTGAGAAAGAAAAGAGGATTTCTTCAAAATCAAATACAATGAGGATGAATCTTTAGAGGATTATTTGGATAGATTCATGTTCACTCATAAAAGAAGCAATTATCCACTCACTAAAGAAGTTTAGAAATTAGTTTTCTTAAAATTATTCGATGAAAATACTAGAGATGCCTTGAATTTGATGGGAAGTGAACATATAAATAAGTTGGCTTTTGATCAGATTTTTGAGCTTTTTACCAACTACTCTTGAATAAAACTCAAAATTAGGGGAGGAAGGTTTGGGAAATCTAATGAAGTGGGTAATCTAATGGAATAATTTTCCAATCTAAAGATAGATATTCTTGTTACACTAAATAGTACTTTGGATGGTCTTTAAGCTAAGGAAAATGCAACAAAAATCTTATCAATATACTATCCTAAGTGCAGATAGAAACATGCCCTTTGAGACTGCCCCTAGATGAAACCAATGTTTCATCATGTGGGATTTGTGATGCAATAGATCATGATACCAAACATTGCAACCTTCTACCTATTTTAAAAAATCAAATGAAAACACAAGTCCAGTCGATTGAAGAAGTAAATTATATCCAGAGACAAAACTTTACCCCATAAAACTAGGCTAAAGGATAGTTTAATGTAAGAAACCCAATTAATCCATGGATGGCACCATGGAATGTTTTAGTTCCTTCACCTTTTTAGAATTAACCCCAAATTACATCAATCCAAAATCCATGGGCAGAACAATATTGGATGCCAACACCCCCATGGAGTGCCACAACCATAGCCATAACAATAATGGGTACCATAGCACCAATGGATCCCACATCAATATCAATAATGGAATCCATAGTGGAACCCACAACAACAATTCACCCAACCAAGAAGACCACTTCAACAACAAACTATAATACCACCCCCAGTTATTTAGTAATAAGGAAAAATCAATCAACCCTCAATGCCTACACAACCAATAGCAAATCTGAAAATAAATAACCAACACATGTTTATGTTAATGAATAGGAAGAGACAATGAATGTTAGAGCTATTTATTGTTTGAACATACATTTAAGATTAGGGAAAACTATACAAAACCCTCCAGTTCTCATTTCTAAAATACTTGATGAAAAATAAATAATAGAATCATCTCAATCAAACACTAGAGATGCTAAAATCAAAATGAGCCCTGAAGCAAACAAAAAAAACACTACTACACCATTAGTTCCTTTTCCTAAAAGATTAAGAGAAATTGATATTAAAATAGAATCAAACTTGGTATATGAGTTGCAAAAGATCAATATTGAGGTACCCCTACTACAAGCTATTAGGGATATACCTAAATTGAACAAGATCATCAAAAACTTTTGTATGAAGACACCTTGGAGAAAAGCAAAGTATATAGGAGCCATTTATGTTGATGGAAAAGTTGTTGATTTATTAGTATGGAAACTATTAGTTCCAAAATATGCAGATCTAGGAAGCCCAGTGGTCATAGTCACAATCAAAAATAAATAAATTCCTAATGTCTTGGTAGATTTATGAGAAATAATTAATGTTATGATAATTTATACTCTTCATACATTATCTCTTATGAGAATGCAACCCACAACTACCATTCTTCAAATGGTGGACCAATTTTTAACTAAACTAGAAGGGACTATAGAAAATGTTGAAGTACTAATAGAGTCTTGGGAATATCCAATAGATTTCATGGTCTTGTAACCTAAAACAAAGAATCTAGGATATCCCATAATCCTAGGTAGACCATGGTTGGCTATTTTATTATTATTAATTGATTATAGGTCAGGAGACATGACCATTTCTAATAGGTTAAAATCCAAATGCATCTCTTTATATCCTCCTGCAAGACTATCAATAAATTACATACAAGAACTTTGGGTGGATGAATCAGACAACACATCAAACAACATTTCCTCCTTATCTATGATCACAGTTAAAAAACAATTAGAAGAATTAAATGGAGATATTACCTAGAATCTAAAAGCTATAGACTCTACCAGTCTGGAAACTATAGACTACATCAATTTAGGATTCTTGAGTCAGATATAAAATTATGAAACTAACACTTTTACTTCTTCTATTGTTTCCTCACCATATGATCGACTGATTTAGGAAAGTGTGTGGAAATTGGTAAAATAACAACAAACTCATTTCTTAGATGCATTCCATTGTTCTTTAGAAAGACTAATTCCTCCTAAAAAAGAGTTTATTGATAATGTAACCATGTTTGATAAGATACTTCCTCATCCATGTCCTCTAAACTCACTGATTAGTGACTTTAAGCAAATAGAATCCAACTACCTATACACAAAACCAATCATGGTATTACCTGGAAAGATTTTGAACATTAATAGTTGGTTAACAAATGAAGAGGAAGATCAACTCTTTAAAGTACTAGAAATACATACCAAGGATTTTTCTTAGGATTATACCAACATGAAGGGAATTCACCCTAGCATATACACTCATCACATTTACACATAATCTGTCAAACCGGCCAGATAACCACAAAGAAGAATAAACCTAGTATTAAAGGAGATAATCAAAATCAAGATCCAAAAATTGATAAAAGTTGGGTTTATTTACCCCATCTTAGATAGCTAATGGGTTTGACCCCTTGTAATTATGCCCAAGAAAAATGGAAAATTAAGGGTATGTGTAGATTATAGAGAAATTAACAAAGCAAAACTAAGAGATTATTTTCCTCTACCTTTCATTGATCAAGTTCTTGACAACTTAGTAGGAAAAAGATATTTTTTTCGTAGATGGGTTTAGTGGCTATAACCAGATAATGGTAGTAACTAAAGATCAAGATAAAACCACATTTACCTACCCTTGGGGAATTTTTACTTACTGAGTACTCCCATTTGGAATCTATAATGCTCCAACAACCTTCCAAAGAGCAGTTCTATCAATATTCTCTAACCTTAAAAATGATTGTGTTAAAGTATATATAGATGATTTCACCATTCATGGTGGAACTTATGAAGAGGCTCTTACCAAATTGGAAAGAGTATTGATCAGATGTGAAGAAAATCAATTATCTTTGAGCCATGAGAAATGTTTGTTGATAATGGATGAAGGAATAGTGTTGGGACACCATATTTTTACAAAAAGCATTCAAGTAGATCCAAAGAAGGTTGAAATAATCTCCAATTTATCTATCCCACAAACACAAACTAAAATTAAGAGTTTTTTGGGACATGTTGGTTACTACAGATGCTTCATAGATAATTTTAGCCAAATAGTTGCCCCTATCTTTGCCTTGCTTACAAAAGATAGTACATTCAAATAGAGTGATAGTTACTAGCAGGCCTTTGAGACCATCAAAGCTAAACTCATTATTGCTCTAGTATTGAGAGGACCAAATTAGACTCAACCATTCCATATATACATAAATGCTTCTAATACAACAATAGGAGCAATCCTTAGACCAAAGGATGAAGAGGATAACATGTATGTTATATATTATATTAGAAAAATCATGACACCTATTGAAAGAAACTAAACCATAACTAAGAGGGAATTCTTAGTTGTATTCTATGAAATTAACAAATTCAAACACTACATAACAAGCTATAAGGTATTTATCTATACAAATCATTCAGCTATTAGATATCTTACCAATAAACCAATTATGGGAGGTAGAATTATTAGATGGTTTTTGCTCTTACAGGAATTTGATGTTACTATTATAGATAAACCAAGGAAGTCTAATGTGGTTGCTAATTTCTTGTCAAGAATGAACACTACAGGTGAGGAAGAACTAGTGGAAGATGACTTTGCAGATGAACAACTATTTTCTATTTCATCAAAATCTCTATGGTTTGTTGATATAGCCAATTATCTCACCATAGGGAAGTTTCCCCTACAATTTTCACAAAAAGAAAAGAAACATTTAATCAAAGAAAGTTCTTTTAAATGGATTAACAAAATGCTATTATAATTTGGACCTGACCATGTGTTTCATAAGTGTGTGACAAATGTTGAATCTTATGATATCATCAGTGCTTGTCATGATGAACCAAGAGGAGGTCATTACTTTGCTCAAAGAACCATACACAAAATCCTAGGAGTAGGATACTATTGGCCTCACCTTCATCAGTAAGTAAAAAGATATGTTAAACACTATGATGCTTAATAGAGAATTGTAAAACTTACTCTTTCAATAGAGATGCCTTTTCACCCTCATCCTCAATTGGTTTTACAACCATTTGAGAAATGGGGAATAGATTTTATAGGTCTTATGGATCCTCTTTCTAGAGGAAAAGAATATCTCCTAGTATGTACAGACTATGTGAACAAGTGGGTAGAAGTGGAAGTATTAACTCATGCAAGAGAAGAGATGGTAGTTGATTTATTATATTTCAAAATCATGCAAAGTTTTGGTGCTCCAAATGAGATAGTCTCAGATCAAGGACCACAGTTCATGTCAAACATGATAAAGAACTTCATGCAAGTATATCAAACTCAACATAGAAAAATATCTCCATACTATCCATAGGCTAATGAGCAAGTTGAAGTCACCAATAGAAAATTGGAAACCATTTTAACCAAGGTTATTAATTCTAGTAGAAAGGATTGGGTAGATAAGGTACTATAAGCTATTTGGGCATATAATACTACTTGGAAAAAAACAACTAGATTTTCACCTTATGAATTGGTTTATGATAAGAATCCCTTATTCTCTATTGAATTTAAATTACAAACCTTGAAAACAACTATAGAAGTAGGGATTTAATTAGAAGAAATACAGAAAGTAAGACTCTTATAGCTTAATCAGCTTGATGAGATGAGGATGGAAGCACTACAAAGAACTGAATTGGTACAATATCAAAGAAAAGTATGTCATGATTTAAAGATCAAGAAATAGAAGTTTTAGAAAGGATATTGGGTATTATTATTTGATTCCAAATTTCAACATTTTAAAGAAAACTACGAATGAGGTGGTTGGGACCTTATTAGATTAAAGAGGTCTTTGAAAATGGTTATGTTAAGTTGATACCTATTGATGATAGTAGAAGAGATCTGTTAGTCAATGGACATAGCTCTAATCTTTGTCAAAAACATCTTAATAAATAAGAATTTATTTAAAAGCTAAAAGATCAAGTAGCCTTTTTGGAGGACTCTGCTTCTTCCAGAGAACATGCTCCTTGATGATCCTACATATATGTAAATTATATATATATATATATATATATATATATATATATATATATATATATATATATATTGAAAATTCTTCTAGGGACACTATTCACAATGCATGCCTAGAAAACCAACTTGTTGGGTGGTTATGCATTGCAAAAAGGGTTTTGGCTAGAAAACTAGCAATGGCTAGCCAAAGCAAAAAAAACAAAATATATAATAATAAAAAAATAGAATCTCATCATGACACTATGATTGGTCTTCTCCATGCAATAAATTTTTTTCTTTTAACACCTATTAACTAATCCATACAAACTTATTTGTGCAAGACAAATGGTGAGCAAAGGATAAATCTAAGGTCAAAAGTAAGTGAGACATATATTTTATTTATTTATGTTTATTTAACTAATTATCTTTTATTTGATTAAGATTTATTCTATGGAGATGACCCAAACTTGAGCCTTCCAAAATGGAATGACATGACACATACCATAATGAATAAGCATGCAAACAAGCCACCAAAGGTGTACAAATAAGTGTGCAGCTTTGGTACAATCAATCGCATCATCAATAATTATAATGATGGGACATCATAAAGGGGATCTAAATGAAATGATAAATCACTATCACTGTCAAAGTACCACATCATCATTTCATTCCATTTTTAATAAATTAACAAAATAGATGGCACACTCCATAGAAATGTGTGGCATTGAAATGTATAAGTAATCATATCAAACTATAGACTCATGTAGCTATGGAGTTTCACAAAAACCATTTCATTCCTATAGATTTCAACAGAAGTTGGTCTATAAATTCTTAGTGATTATTTCCTACATATTTTAATAAAAGACTATTATAAACCCTAATTTGAGTTAAATAAATAGAGTTGTCTATAAATCCAAGTAGAAATAGGATAAAAAATGAGACTAAAGTTGAATAATGCAGTGAAGTTTCACAAAGACAAAGCTTTTATGGTAGTATTTAGAGCAAATGGTTGGCTACCTTTCATTGAAAATTTCCAAGGTTTCCATGAAACAATGGTAAGAGGATTCATCACTAATCTCACCCTAGAGTTTTCAGTTGTAAAGGAATTTTAATTCCTATTTCAACTCAAATTATAAGTCAAATCATACAAGTTCCAGAACAGGGAATGAGAGTGATAGGCATAATTCTATTTAGTGATTTAATTATTCAGTTTAATGGTAATGAGTAGACTATGACTTTGTATCTAATATATTCCAAGGGAAAATCAAAAGGGATTCTTAGAAATTCACTTCATAAACCTTGGAAATCTTTACCCAAGTGGGTACTCAAGTATATGATTTGCGAGGGACAACACAGTTTTTTAGGAGGAGACGACATGAAAAGATTAATACACCTTAAGTATGGGAGGCAAAAATCTCATTACAAGATTAACCTCCCATCCTTCTTATATGGTCCTTGAAATTATGACTAAAACTCTTAATGTTTCTCTTAGGTACCATGGCCTTATTCACCTAATTATCTAACATCACTTCCTTCAGTGAGGATAAGAGGTCTAAGAGGAATTTCAGAATAGTATTTAACATTTGCCTACACAAGAAACCTCAAATTTACCATAGGAACATTCATCTCCACCAGCTTCATCAATTGAGAAAACAACTCCAAAGAAGAAATCACATATTGTAGTCTCAATAGAAATCCCTTCTTATTCTTCTTCAAGAAGAATCATAAGGTCTCAAATCCCTATAGTTTCAAGGTCCCCACAAGAACCTTAGAAATCTATAGTGGAACTAATTCCCTTGTCAAGAAGAAAAAAATTGAAATGAAAGGTTGTTACAAAAATTGAGAAGACTGGGGGTTTGATGGTTGAAAAGGAAAGACAACTGAGTGTAGTTTAAAGAATGACCAAAAGAAGGAGAAGGTTAATTCTGATAGATGAAGATGAATAAGAGGCTATAGACATTTTGGATAGTCTTAAAAATGTATCTCATTCCTCCATACATCAAAGTATCCCTAAAACTATAGATTTTGAAGAAACTCATTTCAAAATGAACTCTCCAATCATAATATAGGAACCAATTCTAGGAGAAGAGCCACTCACGATAGAGAAATCAAGTATGGCAAGACAACCACATGTTTCAGTTGAAACTATAATGAATAAAGGAAAAAATATATGCACAAATGAGAAAGGAGAGTCATCTGATATAAATGATCATATTATGTAGTTAACCTTGAAGATTTCTCAAGCTCATGCTCTAGAGTAACAAAAAACAACTAACATCACTGACTTGATCACTCAATTGTAGAATAAGGATCATCTCAACTCATTATTGGTGCAAAAATTAGATACAACATCTACCAATCATGCAATAAAAGTTCATAGATTATAAGAAACAATAAATAAAAATGAAAGTGAACAAATAAACCTCTAGATATATGTAGAAAATTTGAAGAAAGAGAATAGGAGATTTTAGAGTTTGGTAAACTCTTCCCAAACACCTTCTAATGTTACACCTTCTTCTCTCAAGGTATTTGTTGACCGAAGTTGTCAAACAAGTTGTCCAAGTATTCCTACCTTGAAAATTATAAATCAAATTAAAGAAGAATATTCCATATTTAAATAGAAAAACAAAGTTGCAAATTCTTCAAACAAAAGATTGGAAAATGAAAAGAAAGAAATAGAAGATAAGGTCCAAAATTTAAAAGAAAATTTGTAGGATGCATGCAAATTAGGGAAATCTCTTTTGGCATGTAGGAATCCTTCTCCTGCTTATAATTTGTTTTTATTTGAATAATTTTATAGATGGAAGATTATGAGGATCCCTTGTCATCTTCCTTACAATATTTTATAGCCAACAACATTTTTGGAAATTTTCTATATTTCTAAACTCGATCAACAGGATTTGCTTTGTGAATTTTATTTACATTATTTGATCATAGGAGACCATGAGCACAATAAGTTATTGATAAACATTCATGTAGGAGAAGTTCAACTAAAGGCATTGCATTCTACATTCAAAAATCAACTATCATGGAAAAGCATATTTAAGGAGTATAAAAATCATGCTAAGACTACAGGATTGTGTATCAGACCAACCTTTCCTATCCCCAGATTGATCAAATAGAATTTTAACTATGCTTGTCTAAGTGATGAAGTTAAAACTCATTATTTAAAAGCTTTATATGATTGTGATGTTTCTTTTGACTTGTTTTCAAGAGAATGTTTTGATTCAATAGTGACTACATGTGTGAAAAGGTGGGACCAAATTTCAATGTCTCTTAGAAGATGAAAGGTCATGTCTCCAAATAAATTAAGATGGAGTATGAGGAGAGCTACCTCAATTTTGGAAATCTTAATATAGGTAATAAACTCTAGGGGAGAAAATGAATGGATTGGCATGAGATATAGACCCCCTTTATTGATCATACCTATTCTAGGATGGCAGAGTTAGGCTCCACAATCAGAGGAGCAATTCAATATATGGAAAGAAATGATTCAATAATATAAGGGATTTACAAGAAAATTAGGCAAGCATATAAAAGATGAATTTGATGACTATGATTTGAGTCAAAGTATGGAAAGTAGATGCTAGAGATATGAATGCCAATTAATGTTTGTAATGGGACTTGTAAAAGGTAAATCCTAGGGGAGATGATGAGATTAGAATATGGCTCATTATTGACATATTATTTCTCTCAATTCATCTCTCTAAGGATATCATAGATTGTTAGATAGCTATTACATGGAAAGTAGATATTTATCTTAATTATATTGAACCAAAGACTAGACCTTTATTGTGTAATTAATTTATAATACATAGCATGTTTTAGTGATTTTTGTTGTGAAGAATGCTCAGGAGGAAGACATAGGGATTGTATAGTGAAAGTTCAATCTTGATCTCCATCTAGAAGAACTATGAGCTCACACAGATGACTTGTTTCTATGGACTCCATAGGATTATTTCTATGGACTCTATAGGCTTGTTTCTATGGACTCCATAGGCTTATTTCTATAGACTTCATAGGCTTTTTTCTATGAACTCCATAGGCTCGTTCCTACTGACTGTGTAGGGTCAATTCCATGGATTATGTAAATATAAAGCTACAAATGGGGAAGCTAATGGCCAGATCAGATGAGAGAGAATCATTCTAGCTAGATTCAAATGAGGAAGATACCCACCTACTATTTTGTAGGATTTCATTTTGATAAAGTTGTATATATTCAAATCTTAGGACTATTTTAGGATAGTATATCTCTTTCATCAGAATAATTGGATCTCTTGGAAATATAATCTCCTATTTTTGGATGAGTGGATCAACCAATGAATCCTATATATTTGTATCCTATTTTTAGTTAGTTATATTAGTATAAAATGTAAGACTTTTGTTAATAAAAATATATAATAGATGAAAGATACGTACAAGCATATTATAGGTTTCAGACATATTGTAATCATTTCAATTTTATGAATTATCACTTCAATTTCTAGCATTGATTAATCTTTGTTCCTGAGTTTGAGAGGAGTAAAGTCCCACTCTCCTTGGAACCAAGAACTATGTATGGTATTTATATTATGTTATATTAACTCTCTGTTATAACCAATCAGAATCTTGTTAATGTTTGCATTCATTCATAAAAAATCAAAACAAATTCATAGTTAAAAAGGCATTTATTTATTCCAAAGTCATTTCCTTTCTAAGAAAAGTGTGTTTTATTTTATAGAAAACATGTGAATAAAATTTCCTTTTTAAGTTAGGAGTGTAATTTTACTTTTGACGCAAGCATAAATAGGAGTGTGATTTTACTTTCAAGAAAAAGAGTGGATTTATTTGATTAAATAGTTACATCTTTTACTTTTTAGCAAAAGAGTGAATCAAGTAGTTTATGACACATTTCTTTCATTATTCAAAGTTAATATAGGATCATTAAACACCCCTAAAAGTAGACTTCTAGATCTACCATCCTACACCTTACTGCATATAGCTTTGGACACTAGCCCTGGTTGATAAGACATTAATTAAACATTGATTAAATGAAGATTTAAATGACAGTTATCATTGATTATATATAATGATACAAAAAATAGGGTTTCCAAGAAAGGAATTAGAGTCAACCAAGTGTGATACACTTTACTTTATAATGATGAATGGTGTACTTGATCTTTCATAGCACGTAAATCATGCATTAAGGAAATTAACTCTTTGGAAGGCATGTTAATATTTTTATGAGGTTAATTTAAGCAATGATTTATTTTATTCATATTATCCATTGGTACATTATTGTGAATAGGAGAAGTATACTTAGCAAGAAATTATTCCTTAGTTATTTTTGGTTTTGTAAATTCATTGGCCTTTAATATAGTGTTAGTGTGTAAATGTTTATCATGTTTACTTTAAATAGGAGATATAACATATGATAACTATAATCCTTTTGTTCACTTATTTGATTTTGTGAGGGAGAATGCAAAATGTTGTTACAAGATGTATGTATTTTCTTATCACTAGATAGGAGAGTGGAGAAATCTCTATATTTATATTAGGATAAAAAGTATCATAATCATTAAATACATAATCATCATCATAAAAATCCTCTTCATAGTCACTATAGTTGTGATTTTGATCATTTATAAAATGAGATGAATGATAAATTATCTTGCTTTCCATTATAGATGAAAATATGGTAATAGGATAACTATGACATGTAGGCAATAAAAGATAGAAGGTCTCATCACTAATAGAGTATTATTGATCCTCATGAAGAGGAGGTTATTTTTAAATAAAATAATAATTTTGGAGACAAAGTTAATGGTTATTATTTTTTAAATATTTAATTAAATTAAGGGTACTAAAAAATGTAAGAGAAAAGTTAGGTGTGTGAGGATAAGACTCTTCTACATTAGGAGTATGTGGAAAATTAAGATAAAGTAGATAATAGAAATTAGGAAATGTCGTGTGCCCTACAATAGTTTATAAGGAAGGAGGTGATGAAAAGACATGAATTTAATCCAAATGTATTACCATAGTGGGTATGAATGAAAATATATAGAGGACACTATAGGTATGACTAAATAAGACTCTAAAGAGTGATCTAAAATGAAAATTGAAGGAGGGTCAAGATATGATCCCAATTAAGACTCCAAATGGGAATCCAAAGAAGAATATAAAAGTGTGATTAGAGGGGTATCTTGAGAGAAATTTAGTATATAAACCAAACATGAATGAGAGGTGACTTAAAAGAAGATGATATAAAAGAACCTAAATGGAAATATAGTGGTATTATCAAAGGTAAATCCAAAGGGGAATCTGAAGAGGTTTATATGAGAAGTTATAAAATGGAATCAATATGTATACCTATGGGAAAATACAAAGGGTCTAAATGTTACTAATGGTCACTATAGTCACCTTGAACATTATATGATAATTTAAGCTTAAAATCATTATCAATATTTTTTTACCCATTCATATTTATCGTTATAAAATATAAAAGCATGATTTGAAAACAATTCATTAAGAGGATTAATACTAATAGCATTTATACTTGGACTATCCATGATAAATTTAATGAATTTAAAGACAAGAATTGAAACAAGAGTAATGCAAAAAATAAATAAGTAATCTAGAATGTATAGTGAAACTCATGATTAAGCATACAATGCATAATGTTTTTTTATGTATAATTGGTAAGCTAATAAAGGGTCTTGAATGATTTTTTAAGCTATTAGATATAATTTATCATTCATTTGTTATTGTCGGCCCAATGTTTTCGATCACTAACTACAGAGGTAGAACCATGAATTGTACACTAACCCTAGTTTCAAGCATAAGTTAAGAATAAGTTCCTTAGTTCATATGCTCCTCTTAGGTGTAATACAAATCAAATAAATAAAAAAGGCTTACTATTTGTGTAGAAATTAATATCCTAAGCATTTATGATATATAATGAGGTATACGAAAACTAAAGTTTGGTTTTAGTTTTGTACTATGGCTATGAGTATTGGAGGAAAAAAGCCTCATGTCATGATGTTTATAAATGACACCATGTTGATCTTCATGAAAATCACTAAATAGTATTAAAATTACTAGAACATATCTTATAAGACAAACAAAATCAACGAAAAGTAAATGGAAAAAAATAGCATTTTTTTGTGTATGAAATTACAAAATTTAGAAATCATAAATTTAGTTGAATCGTTAGACCGCACAAAAATCAAGTGAAAAAAACACATTTAATTCTTTTGAAAAATAAATAATTAGGAAATGTAATAGATATAAAAATTATTTTAAAAATATGAAAGAGTTAACTTTATGAAAAGATAAAAATAGATAAACCCAAAATTGAATTTAGAAAGAGGTTTATTTTTAGCATTTAAGATAGAACTTACTAAAAAAAATAATTTACAATTAATGAGTAATTTATTAAAAAAAATTCCAATAAAAAATTAGTTTCTAATTTAGCCTATATGAACATAAAAAACATCTAATAATTTTTAACATTAACATATTTTAAACGAGTTATGAACCTAACAAAGTGCAATAATTATATGTTAATCATGAAAAAACCCTAGAATATTAAAAATGGAAAATATATAATTACAAAAGATGATTACTAATTTCAAAATAATATATATTTTTTCATAAAATTTTGGTGGATTTATAAAACCCATAAATTAATTACAACATATATTTGTTCATTTTCACTAATGTAAGAATTTACTAAAAATAGTAAATTATAAATTCTAAGTAATTTATGAAATATATTTATAATAAAAAATTATATTTTTATTAATTTATGTATTAAAAAAATAATTAATTATTTAAAAAAAAGATCAAATGACTTAAATATTATACAAAAACACTAGTGAATAGCTACAGTTTGATGATATTTGATAATATGTAGGTTCACCAAAACATTTACTATATTTTTAGTTAGAATTAATATAATTTAATAATAATAAAATATATAAACTAATATTAAAAAATAAAATTAAATAATAAACATTTAATCATGCTATAACAATAATTTGCAATGAGAAGTATGTACTTAGCCAGAAAATGTCTATTTTCTTGAATATGCAAGTTATTAAGAGATTAGAAATTGTGTAATAGAACATTGTGAATGTTTCACTATAAAAAATAGGGAATAAAAATATACAAATAAAAGTCCATGATAGGTAGATAAGTGTTCAATTTATTTTTGTTTTTCTGTAATGACTTTGTCCTATCAGGTTGTGCATTGGATTTGAAAATGTGGATTTGTTCGCTTGTGTCTATATGCAACTTGTCTCTATGCAGAGCCTAAATTTATGCATGGAATATGTGTAATATTATCACACTAATCATTTAAAATGATAAAAAATGATATCAAATTCAAAAAATAGGAATATAGGGGAAAGGGAATAGTTGAGTTGACCTAAGAAACCATTTATAACTGAGTGTTCCTATATAGACCAAATGGGCCTTATGACAATGTAGTTTTCCCTCCTAAATGTGTGTGTGAAATCATGGATTCAAGACTAGATTTTTGTTTTCTTATGTATTCCCTTGAAAAAAGTTTTTAAATGGTGTATTCAATCTTAAAATCTATAAACAAATCAGTAATTCAACATATATATAACTTTGTATAGTTTTTTATCATTGAGAGTCAATATATTTTTCCTTTACAAAACTCATATTTATATATAATTTTGCATTTGAATTTAAGTATTCATTCAACATGAATGGTTTGACTCAAAATAAACAAAGGTAATAAAAATAAAACTTAATGACATAGATACTTGAAAATATTCCACAAGTTATGTTTGGGCAAGTCCAATTACAAGATAATGTTGCAATGTGTCCTTTTCCACATAATGCAAAGTTTAAAAAAATAAATAAAATGAACATTTATAGATTTATAAATAAATTAGGGTTCCCATAGATAAATATGATAAGATAAAATAATTACATAAAAAGACTTTAAGAATATGACAAAATAAAAAAACAATAATTGAGACACAACATGCCAATGAGCCATTCATTCATCAATGACAATTCCAATAAGTATATTTATGTAAAAATGTGTATTTTGAAGTTTATTGTTCTAAATTTGGGTGTTTACAAAATGATACAAATTATTTCATAAAAAACACATGGACTAAATTTACACACTAATATATATTATGGGGGAATATGAAATTCATATGCACTCATTTTTCAAATACTCAAAGTACATAATTATATACGCTTGAAGGCATATATATGGATATATGAAAAAAATTAAAAAATAAAAATTAAATTTTTAAAATATAATTAAAATTAAGCATATAGATGCTTATAATTTTATATCATTCACACATATTCAAATGGGGTATGATATTCATTCTAAATATTTTCAAATATGCAAAATTTAAAGTTTCAAGTTTTAAAATTTCTAAAATTTCTAAAATTTTAAAGAAATGTGTTAATTATGGGGGAATAAATAAAACTCATTCCCTTTCAATCATGAAATTATAGAATCTAAATCCATATATAGTGGTGTGATTAAAATCTATTAAGGCAGTTTAAATTCATGTCTATTAACACTTAACTACTTTGGCATCACTTCTAATGAACCTAACATGGTTAAATATTTTTGGGGTTAGTACATTGGGTACTATTCCTCATTTTTTAGAGTTATAATAATTCATATTTACAACTCATTAGATTGATTATTTATATCTAAAATTTGAAACCTGATCAATTTCCACTCTTCAAAAATACTTTGACATAAGTGAATACACTCTCAAATTCCTTGGAAAGTGGGCATGGTTATCCTTTATTAGTTATAGGTTATAATAAAAATGTGGTTTCACACGTGTGTGTGTGTGTGTGTGTGTGTGTGTGTGTGTGTGTGTGTGTGTGTGTGTGTGTGTGTGTGTGTGTGTGTGTGTGTGTGTGTGTGTGTGTGTGTGTGTGTGTGTGTGTGTGTGTGTGTGTGTCTGTGTGTGTGTGTGTGTGTGTGTGTGTGTGTGTGTGTGTGTGTGTGTGTGTGTGTGTGTGTGTGTACTCTCTTGTTCTTTTTTTAATTTTTTAATTTTAAGGTTTTTAAAATTTAAAAATGAAAAAAATGATTACTTCATGAGATGTTTTAGGGTTTATTAAATTAAAGTGTTGCAAATAATTTAAGTATCTAATCAAAGACAAAGTATGTTTTACACACTCATGTTCAAATATTTCTCATTTATTTTATAGATTTCTTTAATAGAATAAAAGAAGGGGAAATTAGACACATAAATTTGGTCATAGATACTTGACAATGTTGATTGTTTACACATTATAAACTCCATGACTTATGATAAAATGCATGACAACTATTCACCATTACTATAATCCATTCATCTATACATGTGTTCAACCCTTTTTTTAAAACTATAATTACACAAAAAGCTTAAATACCACATGTTTAATCTATTTAAAAACACCATTAGAGTATCTCCAACACTAAACTCATGTCCTTGAATCATTTTATACAAGTATACCCTTGGAAGATAGGTATGTAGTGCATTATTTTCCACTTAGGTAAGCATTACCGCACACCAAATAATGCCTAGTTTCTAATTTCAAAGTTATCCTTTTATGTATTCTCATAGGTTTCACATGGTTGGATAATATAAATTGTCAATATATTCACCTATAAATACATATCAATATTCATTCATCATCCGCACTTTATATTCACTTGGTACAAGCATTTACACTTATTATTATTGAAAACAACTACCCTATCCTACCAAAATTCTTTAATATTATTAAGAAGGAATTATAAGCCAAGATAAGAACCATCTAAATGAAGTCAATAAATATAATTTTAAAGTATCAAAATCATATCATGGATGCATATATATACTCAAATCACCGAACATTTCACATTCACTCTAATTGTGAGAACTCTTTGGGTTTGATTTCTCTCCTTGAAATATGGGATACATAAACATTGATCAATAATAAAAGGGGTGATTAAGGCTAGATCATGAAATTACACCCCCTATTTTCTTGTAGGGTTGAAGATATAAAAATACCCTAATATTTTAAAATAAAATATAAGACATATAATGATTTCTACATGGCCAAACCTTAATTTCAATACCTTAGATTTATCCTCATTAACAAGCATAATAAGTATAATGATTAACTCAAATGCATATTCAACAAAAAAAATTATGGTCAACAAACTAGGGTGAATTTTTCCATTGTTTGCCTATTGTGATCTTATCCAAAAACATCTTTTTATTTTTCTTTCATTCTATATTTTCTAGATTCTATATTTATCTATATTGTCATAACATTTTCTGTCACAATCAACTAGGAGAATTCCATGGTCAATATACTAGAGTACACTATGTATATTTCCACTTACAGTGAACTTGTCAAGATTATAATTTAATTCCTAATTATGGTATTGGGCCTATATAATCATTTCTTCTTCTAATTATCATAGTCAAATAATCAAAATAGTTAATTTTTTTATTAGATCAGGTAAACAAATAGATTAAGGTGTATGTACCCATTACAAAAAATAACCAAAATATAGGAAAACACAACAAATAAAACCAAGAACCAAAAAAAACCACAAGGCTTGATACAAAAAAAACAACCAACTATAAAAGATAAACTTCTAACAAAATCCATCCAAAAAGACTACAAAAAATAGACCTAGAGAGATTAAAAACCTAAGTCATCTTAATCCAAATAAAGAACTAGATAATTTGTACCAAAATTTTATTTGTTCTTTTCCTTTCCCCTAGTCTTATTTTAAGGGACCTATAAAGAATCCATTATATCCTTATTTCTTTTAATTCCCATAAATCTTACTTTCTCCTTTACCTATCTAGTCTTCTTCCTTTCCACCTCTCCCTTCTTGATCTAAATATTGTTTCTCTTTTTAAAGGATGGGGTTGAGACAAATTCCCTCATATTTTCACTAATATATCTCTAATTACCACCCTTACATGAAAAATATTCCTCTAGATACAAAAACAATTTAGTCTTGTCCACTTCTTTCAAAATCTTATAACTCAAAAGCCTTTGGACTGCAACTTTTATCTAAATATTTTATAGAGACAATTCCACTTCAATAGTCAAATTTTGTGGACCCATATTAGTAATGGGGTAAAAACAAACAAGGTTTACTTTCTAACTACCCCCAGGGGATAAATCATTAGAGACATTATCTCCCCTGACCTTACAATCTTCTTCCCCTCACCATTACACAAAAAATCCTCGCTATTCCTTAAAAAATATTAATGATCACTTTGAATATGAATTTCCTATGAAATATCTTTACTCAAAAGGGGATCCCCCTTTTAACATTCAAAAGGATAAAACCCTAGTGAACAAGGTTAACAAAAGGATTGTTCTTGAAATTATTTACAAATACCTCTAGAGACTTAAAAAAAAGGAATGATTATAGGGTGACCTCTAAAATGGTTGAGAAAAATAAAATGGTGAGAGAAAACAATTGTGCGATTACCCTCTAGGGTAATGTATTTCATGACCTGTAAACACACTTCTGGCCATTTTCTAGGTAAATCAATATGGAGCCAACCCTTTTAAATAGATGTCTTTAGTTTTTCATTCTCAACACTATAAAAAAATTTAAACAACTCTTATTTCCTTTTTTTATCCTTAAATTCCTTAACCCTATCACAATCCATACCTATAACCTTTCTAATATTTTCTTTGAAGATGGTGATCTTGAGGCCATGCATCCTAACTTGTCTCTCAGACCATCCTTTTGATAAATCATGAGAAATAGCCACATCATGCCCTATAATCCTCTCTATGAGATTTTCTAGTCTTCCCTTCCCCATATTCTTCTAGATGTAAGGGTCCTCATTAACCTCTGCTCGGCTCCACCTTATCTCTATTACCACCCATATCTAGCTTATCAGCTTTAATTCAAATTCTAAAAAAGTTATAAATTGTTTTCAAAGTTATAAATCCATTATTTATATTTTTCCATTTAATAATAAAATTTAAGGCCAAACTTTTCCACTTATTTTTTCCCTTTAGGTGTGAATAGATCATGATTATAGTACACATAACATCACAATTACTCCCATGTGACTTATATTTTCCAATATTTATATTTATGATGTCACACATTTGATCATGATTTTTAATTTTTAATAATAGACATGAAATAATTAGGAATGTCCAAATCACCATAACAATGATTGAGAGAGTCACTTATAACCCATATATTATCTAATTTGTCTACTCCTTTGTTGCCTTCCTTGTAGACATGGTAGATGGTTAAGCCTTTATATGAGAAGAAGAGTGTTTTGGCATCCTCCATGGTATTAAAAATGGACCAAAAAGGTTTGGAAATCCCATTTAAATAATTAATGATATTAAGTGAGTCCCCTTCTTCCTGAAAATTCTCCACTCCCAACTTAGCAACCATCTCAATCCCCCACCATGCTGCAAAAGCCTCTACCACATGATTTTTTTAAATCCCTAGAGGACTCACATAATATTATAGAATATCACCATTATAATCCTTTACTACCCCACCTCCCCCTATTATATCGATATCCTGTGTTGCTGATCCATCGAAGTTTAGTTTAAATCATAAATCTAAAGGATGAATCCATTTAATCAAAGATCTATCAACATTCTGTTTATGAGCTTGAGTAGGGATCATTAAGTTCAAATATTGAAGAAATTGAGAAAGGATAATGGGGGTATAATCACAAAATGAATAATCAAATGATGATCAATTCTCCTTAATATACACCATTATCCTTTTAAAGGTGGATTTGGGATTGCGGTTTAAATTGTCAAAAATAGCTAAATTTTTGGTCTTCTAGATTCCCTAAAAATTATGGGGAAGAGTTATATCACACAAAAAACCCAAGGGGGATAGTATCAAGGGGAATTCCATTTATAAATCAAAACATGAATATATTTTTGGAGGGACTCAAGAATAATTAGAGAAAATAAAGAATGAATGTAAAATAGATGAAGAAAAAGGGAAGAAAAAGAATAGATGATCAGTTGACTCAACCTAATTTTTACATAAAACACACCTATTTAGAATTATAATACCCATTTTTATTAAGTTATCTAAGGTGAGAATTCTGTATTGAGTGGCCAACCAATACAAACTTTGATTTTAGGTGTTAAGTTTTTAACCCAAAAAATATTCTAATCTTCTTCCAATCCTTCTTGATCCTAGAACAATTGGTATCCAAATTTAATGGAGAAAAAACCATTAAAACTCACCTTCCATATAATTTCATCCTCTTTAGGGAATATAATAATATTATTATTCTATAGCTGGTTGTTTAAGTCTTGGAGAAAGAGAAATTCTTGTTGATTCATTCCTTTATGCAAGATCTTCCACTTTTTTCTCCCAACTAATTCCTACTAGTAATCTTTCACTTTATGGACCATGACCTCCTTAAATTGACCTCTAATCCCATAAAAAACTTGATAAGAACCTAATGGGTCCAAATTAATCCAAGGATCATCCCAAAAATGAACTCTATTAGCTCTTCCTATTCACCATTTTAAGCCTCTTTTAAGGATATCCTTTCCTTTATAAATGGCTTTCCAAAATGGGTACCCATTGTTAGGCACTTATTTTGAAAGGAAAAAAGACCCTTTCATATAATTCATATACTTAAATTTAATTATTATCATCCATTGATTATTTTACTTTAACGGCCTCCAACCTTGTTTAGCCAATAGAGCATGGTTCGTTGATTTCACCCTCCTAAGACCTTGGCCCCCTCTCCTTTTGGGCATGCATGTTTTTTTCCAAGAAATAAGGGGGAACTTGAAGATATTTTTCACCCCCCTCTAGAGAAACTTTTTATGTATTTTCACTTATTAACCACCAATTTACCCAAAATTACAAATAATGACATAAAATAGACAAGGATACTCTATAGGGAACTTTTAAGTAATTGAATTTTACTAGCTTGGAACTTTTGAAAAATTTAACACATTACCCCAAAACTTCCTCATATATATTGAGAATTTTCCTAAAATATTTAGCTTCAGATATTGAATATTCTCCCATTATTAGGGTATCATCAACAAATTACTGATGGGTTATTGGTCTAGTATTAGGAGCCAACTTAATACCCTTTATAATTCTAGATGATATAATAGTTTTAATAATTTTTCTCAATTTTTTATCCATCAAGATAAAAAAGATAGGGTGATAGAGGGTCCCTTTGGTGAAGAAATCTACCAGTTATAAAAAAACCTTTAGGGACCCCATGTATAATGAATGAATACATGGGATAAGAAATACATGATCAAATTAGATATGGACCACCTAATTAAACAAAAAAAATTTATAACTTTGTCTAGAAAGAGCCATGAGACCCTATCGTAGGATTTGTTCATGTCAAGATTGATAAACATTTCTTGTTTAGAAGAATTCACAATAGAATGAATTATTTCATGAGAAATGATAATGCCATCTAATATATGTCTGCCAAACATAAACACCCCTTGTTATTCCACTATCATCTTATCAAGAAACATTTGAAGTTTTAGGGCTAAACCTTTAGTACATATCTTATAAAAGGTGGAACAAAGGATAATAGTTGTAAAATCCTTCAGTTGATTTGATCTATGTTTTTTGGGAATCAAAATAGGAATGTATTATTAAATTCCTAAGGCATAATCTTTGATTTAAAAATTTTAGATAACAATAAACAAACTTCACGCTAAATAATATCCTAGAAAACTTGGGAGAAAAAGGGGGAAATACATCTAGATCTGGGGTTTTATCTCCTTCTAATGAAAAAATAATGGATTTAATATCATCATTAGAAGTTGGAGACAAAATAGAAGCATTATCCTCTAGGATATGACCCTTGATGTAAGATCTAAAACTTGATCCTTTAATGAACATCTTGAGAGGAGATAGATGCCAAAAGATTCCTATAAAAGTTATCAATCTACAACTCAATTTATTTTTTCTCTTTATAAATAACTCCATCATCACCCTTGGCTTCAAAAAAATAGTGTAATGGTGATTGTTGGAATTTGAGTGATGGAAATACTTAGTATTCTTATCTCCTTCCTTAAGGCATGTTTTCCTTTATTTTTTATGCCAATATATTTCTTCCTTGGCTACAAAATTATGAAATGAACTCAAGAGCTCCTTTTCTTTATCTTGAGAAATGGGGTTCAAACTAGAAGCATTGATCTCCTCCTTAATTTCTCATAAATCTTCCTCAGTTCTATTATTTTGGGTAAAAATATTCCCAAACACTTCCTTATTACATATCTTAAGCTTATTCTTAATGTTTTTAGGTTTCATAGCTAGGATGAACATGTCTAAGCCTTGAAATGGAATCTATGAGCATTCCTTTAGATAATCAGTAATAGGCTGGTGTGTTAACCACATCTTTTTTAATCTAAATGGAATAAACTTAGGTTTGGTCATATTTTATCTCAAGAAAATCAAGTGATTGTGATGACAACCAATCTTAGGAAGAGAGAAAAGAGGGATATGAAATTGAATATCCTAGTTCATAGATATCAATAACCTATCCAATTAGACTTGAATTAGGTTTTATCCAAGTCTCCTATTCAAACAAGTATGGGGGTTTCCTTTTAATTCCATATTCATAGGACTTACCTCAACTATGAAATCTCTAAAATTAGTCATACTGTTATTATGTGAGTAGATTCCCCCTTTTTTCCATAAGAGAAAGAGGGGAATTTAAATCACCCTCCATGATCCCATTCATATCTTTAATATTCTTCCTAATCTTAACCAGATCAGCCCAGAGATTTTTTCTATCATTTATAGAATTAGGAACATAGATATGTATATTAATATATGAGATAACTATATTTATTCTTTATACTTTCCCAAAATATCAACATTTTATGTTTAACAATGCATCAAAATCATAATAGTTCATTATTTTTATATCTTTAACATTCTAATATTTCTTTTTTTACACTCAGTTAACATTGGTTCAATTAGTGTTATATCAAAAATAGGTTTAAACAGTTCGCAATCCTTTGAAAACCATAAAATTTAATAAAATTTAAATAAAATAAAGAAAATGAAATCTTTAAAGGAAATCAATAAGGTTTCTGTCAAAATGGTGATTTGGGCAATCTCCATTAGGGATGTGGACACCTGGATAACAATGTAAAAAGGCCTATAGTGGAGATAAAGGTATGTATTTCAAATGTATGCATGTTTGGATAATATTAGAGAAATGGTCATGCCTTCTCATTATTTATTCTATTCATATACAAATAATAATAATAAAAAGATCATGTTACCCCTTCAGAACATTTTGGGATGCATTGATTATTTCTGAGCTATTAAAAAAATTAAATGAAAATTTAAATAAATCATTATACACACATTTATGTTTATTTTAATATGTTTAAACCCAATATGTAATATGATATAGATAAACTTAAGGGTTAAACCTCTTTAAAAAGTGAAATTTTATTCATGGTATTTTTAATGTTGTTCAAAATAAAACTTAAATTTATATTTTATAATCACAAGATAATGTTTTCCATGAAAATTCACCATTTTTGTGGAAAACAACCCCCCCCCCCCACTTATATTCATAATTGGAGACACCTATATCATTTGACATTCATATGTTTAAATCAAATAAAGTTCATTAAGGATGATTTTTAAAGGACATCTTTTATATATCGAAGTTATTCTAAATTCTAGTGGGTGTGTTATATATATTTCACTCTCTATTGACTAAGTGGTTTTCAAACTATTTGGATGCTTTGAGTATATGGTATGAATGGAGTGAACACTTGTTATGATTCACTTATTAATTAATAGTGTTTAAAGATGTCCAAAATGAATTTGGTCTCTTATTTCAAGATATTTGGAAAAAATCACATGACAACATATTCAACATGTGATTTTTATTTTCTCTATTTAAACTTGTGATTTCTCTTTTCTCTATTTTAACTTAACTTACATTTTTTATTTTTATAGTGTTAAGTCAAATTTCACATATTCCTAGTTACAAAAACTAGATGGTATAATTTTTCACGATAATATTTCCCCATGGCCTCATGGAATATAAATAATTTTGACATCCTTGATCCACCCTCAATCACATGGCACCAAAAAATTTAGTCATATTTGCCTATACCCCTACAAAGCATAAAATAAACACTAATACTATGGGACATCTAAGATGTATACATATAAAAGAACCAAATATTCTTCGAGCATAAAGGTGTAATTTAAAAATTTTATATCAAATTAAAATGGTAAAAATATGTTATAAAATCCATTAAATGTCATTCTACCAATCAATGCACATAGTTGGCACATAAAAATACATCCTTCAGATTTAAGATTCAAAATTTAAAATTTCATGTTATTTAAGTGTGAAAGTTTATTATGCACAATCCACTATTATTTGTTCACATAAAAAATAAATTATTTCCTAATATAATTACTCAACATAATTTTAATCAATTAGATGAGCTCAAATATGTGAAGTGTCACCCATGGCTATGTCACCCTCCTCTTTTATACTTGCTTAGGAATTTAGGGATATTCATTTTCTACCTGATATTATAAGATATAAAAACTATTAAAATATATAAAAGTATAAGATAAGGCATATGATGTGGAAGGTACTCCATAGGATGAATCATATTATTACTAAGACTTAACTACCATTCAAGAGTTGAGATTGCACAAGGATATGGAAACTCTTAAAGTATTCTAATGCATTAATTAGATATATATTTGGTTCATGTATTCACAATGAAAAATAAATTTAATTAAATCCCCCATTGAGAGTATAGGATAATGATCATATCAAACTTCACATTCAAATAATATTATTGTTTACAAACATCTACTATTTATTATAATTAATAGATTTCCTAATGTTGGTTATACATCCATGACCTTAGATAATTCCTTAAATATAAGGATGAAAAATAATAATTAATTTGATATACGTGATGTGGATTCATATTTTCTCAATATTTTTAGGAAAGTCATTTGAATTATCATGTTGTTTATCAACATTCTATATGGAGTCTATGACATAGTACATGTGAATAAAGTATGGGTGTCCTTTCCCTCTATGATAATTGATAAAAGGGATATCCTGGTCTATGGTAAGTCAACTATTATAACCAAAAGCTATAAGCTTATTATAATTAATAGGTTTCCTAATGTTGGTTATACATCCATGACCTTAGATAATTCCTTAAATATAGGGATGAAAAAAATAATTAATTTGATATACATGATGTGGATTCATATTTTCTCAATATTTTTAGGAAAGTCATTTGAATTATCTTGTTTATCAACATTCTATATGGAGTCTATGACATAGTACATGTGAATAAAGTATGGGTGTCCTTTCCCTCTATGATAATTGATAATAGGGATATCTTGGTCTATGGTAAGTCAACTATTATAACCAAAAGCTATAAGCTTAAGAGAAAGGAATGTTAATAAGTTATAAATAATGTCATATTTAGTTTGTGTGCTCTAAAACTATGCCTTTTAGGCCTCTCAAATTTTCCCAATTGACACCTTTGTGCCCCTAATTCACTTTTTTTTATGATGATATGTTGTATGATAAAAATTATATATTCCACATCAAATAAATTTGTGATGGTTTGTATCTGCCACTATACAAATCTATCAATGAGGTAAATATGTTTAGACTATCAAAGGTCATGAGGAAATCCATTCCAAAAATTATAACATATTGGTATAATGAGTATTTAATGATTACAAATATAAGAGGATTCATGGTTTCCCCATTTGGATCTACATATCATGTAATTGATAAGTTGGTTGAATAAGAGATTACTTTTGATTTTGTTGAAGGGATGGTTAATCTCTACCAGGTGAGAAAAAAATTACTTATCCTTATTTGATTTTATATAAGTAATTTAATGCTTTCCACTTCATTGAATAATTGGTAGAGTATAGATAATAATTTAAAATACACATTATGAATCCAAACAATGTGATCCCCATGGGAGTTTTATAAGGAATGTTAATTATATGGTGTAAAAAATGAATGTATCATATAGTCATGAGCACCATGATGATGATAATTCTAATTTGAATCTAATAAATGATGTTGAGGTCATATTCAAATTATAATTAACTATATAGAGAGCAAACTAGGGTCATAGATATTAAGCACATCAGGTTCTATAGGAATGGCTAGATACAAACTTGTAATTATATGAGACACTGAAGATAGACTCCAAGATAAAAGTTAAGGTGTTATAATGTTTACCTCCTATTAATTCACCATTATATTTAGGAAAAAACATAATTGTTTAGGTAAGGGGATCTCTATTTTCATCCCCTTGTTTCACTAACACCTACTCCTACTTATCCACCAATTGGTTTACCTTGAGTAGAAGTTACTTTATCCACTAGTTCTCTTATTCTCCTTGCAACTAGTCTTATGAGACAATCAATTGATCCTCCCATTTTTATTGAACCACCCATTTTTTTATTATGTTTAAAATATATAGGGTAATATATCACATATTATACTGATCCAACAAATTGATAGTGGGACATGTTTTCCAAGTGTAACTCCCCCTTAACCTTTTTCAACTGATGTTATCATGATTTCACATATATTTAGTACTGTAGGGGGATATATTATGTTTATTCCCTAGATTTTAAATTTATAATTTCAAATTGTGTATTTATAGATTATGATTCCCAATATCCCTAGGGTTATTCCCCAATCAATTTATATGAGAAACATAAAATCCATTCATATTTGACACTCTTTTTTATCATCCCCATACCACATGTCTCCCTAAGCATCCTATTTTCAACTCCACCCATTTCCATGCCCATTACCACCCTAATACCATAATGTTATCCTACTCCATACATCTCATATATTGATGCCATCACCTTACATTTCCATGTCCACCACTTAAAAATAGGGCAAAGTGGTTCAAGGTGACTGGATATTTTACCTACAGGAAGCAAAGACCAAATGACTTAAAATTATATTCTTGGGGACCTTAAGGTCAATTTTATATTTGAATATTCCAATTAAAAAAATAATAGGGTAACCACATGAATATTTATTGAATACGGGAACCATGTAATGTTTCATAGTGAAGAGCAATTATTATCTCTAACCTAGAAGATAAAGATAATAAGATATGGTGATGTAGAATAAATTATAAAGGATGGAAAATCTATATTGAAGGATAATTACCTAATGAATTTGAAAGTATTTAGGGGAATGGATTAAAATATGAAAATTATTTAAATTTAGACTAAGACCACCTTCCTTGGTGATATGGTAAGAAATTTTGAGGATGATATTAATTATTTGATGGATTAATTGAATGAAGTTTGTGAGGTCCAAATGAGAAATGATGAACTAAACCAAAGGTCACAATGGTATTTGGACATAATTTTTAAATTTTACAAAAAAATAGAATACATGGTTGTATTATTTAAAATGAAGCTTGTCATGGAACTAAAGATTGTGACCTTATTTGATATGAGCTTATGCCAATAATTTGGTATACACATGAAAACATATATAGAGGATTGAATGAGAGGTATGAATTATATGCTAGCACCAATAGATAAATATAAAATAAAGATATTGGATTATTTTTTGGAAGTTAATATAACAAAATTATCAACCAAATACCAAAAAACTAATCATGATTTTAAAATTTAAATAAAATGAGAATAAATTAAATATAACATTCAATCAAAAAATAGTTAAGTTTAACAGGGAGGGTGACCAAAAAGTTTTAAGCCTTATAACACAGGCCATAAAAAGATTCAAAACGTTAATTGTATAAATAAAAACTTGAGGACTCTTTTTTATTATCATTTTACACTTGTGACTCAAGGGGATATTTTTTTATGATACATCCCATTGGTATGGAGGTTTTTGATCATGAATCAAAGCTAATTTTCTAGGATGTTAAAGCACAAGAATGTCAAAAGAGGTTATCTAGTTCCAAGGCTTGATGAATTGGAGAGAGTTGGAATATTTCCCAAATTCTATGTTAGTGAACATATTAGCCATAATTTTGGTTAATTTTAGTTCTTCATTTGTCCTAAATTTACTATGGGAAGAATGTTTCTTGATCTAAAGATTTTTTTTTATAGAATTCTATGATGGGGTTGTTACCCATCCTCCATATATACTCTTTATATAAGTTTTTTTATGAGGTATAAAATAATATAAACATAAATGTATTAAAAATACATTGGATATTTCTGAGTTATATAATGTTTCTACTTTCTCAACCTTTGCTATCTCCATTATTGGTTTTTAATGATTGTTTGGTCATTTTATGGATTTTAGTTGTTTTTGAAAATTAGGTCAATTTTCTTATTAATTAAAATGATTAATTGTCATAGTTAACTTTATTTTAAACTTATTTTCATGCATGAATGTTTTTTTATGTATTTGTTATATATATTAATATATCCACATAAGCAATAATAATGGTTTTCAAGAGATAATTCCTCAGTGTTTTCCATGTTTTTTTAGTTTGAGCATATTCTAAACTAGGTAAACATTGGTGAAATATCATTTGAAATATAGAAGGTGAGAATTATTTATAATAGACATACATGTGAAGTGATAGAAAAGCTTATTTGATTCATTACCATTTACCTATTTTATATTTGACTCACACTTAGTTTAGACACATATTTTGAAACATGTACACATTTATTTAAGTTTTATGTCACATGAGGTGAAATGAAAAAATAGTTTATCTCAGTGTGGTAACATCTATATTTATTCACCAAAATATTTCAAAATTTACTTAATAGGAGAGTCATATACTATAAATTGTACCTTGTATTTCCCTTAGTAGTCATAAAATAAGTGGAAATTCATCCCATCATTATTTGTGGTGTGCTTAAAACATGCATCAATAACTATGAACTAATTTAACTCACTCACATCCTTTCATAACTATCCTTATTTTCACATCCTTTTTCCATAAAAAAGTCTCAAAATTTTAGATTCAACATTTCCCCATACTTCAATACTATTTTGTCATCAAATACTTATGTTATCTCTTCTTTGGTTACACCTTGAATAATTTTAAGGATTCCTAGCTTAAAATTATATTTATATGCACCCAAAAAATAAATCCATTAAAAAATGGTTCTTCATTATTTATCTACCTTTCCATTCATTTTTTCTATTATGGTAATGTCTTTCTTAGTTTCTATGTAGAGTATCTAAAACTTGTCTACTTGTACTTGAAATTTCATAAAATATTCATGCATGTCATATTTATTTATCGCTACGTATTAATATAAATATCCAATTTTATCCTCTATAAAGATCATTACTCCATAATAATGGACATTCAAGTATTTAACTTAGGTATTTTATTCTTCTTTTCCACCACATCTTCTTCATTCATCATAAGAACATTTAACTGTATAGTCTTTTCAAAGTTTGTCTTCAACCATGAATAAATATAATTTAAGTTTTTAATAAATGTAATGAAAACATATGTCATAGTAGATAATACTTGTTTGCCTCCTTGAGAATACCTTTCAATTCATTGGCCTTATTCTACCATTATACCATGGCCACTTATATTTCCACATTCTTTCATTTCTACTCTTTTTATGGATTTTTATTTTTCTCTTCTAATTATTTTTCCTTATTTTTGAAACCCTCCTCCAAGGCTTGTACAACACATAAAATCCTAGGGTATTCTTACATATTTTGAATAACTACTTCTAATTTTACCAATGGTTCCATCTCATGTGTAGTAGTGTTTTACCATAGTTTCAGTCATGATTTGTCCATTATTATGATGAGTTCATATATATTTCCCACCATGTAAATAATCTATATTATATTATTATTCCATTTTAGATACTTGGTGATTATTTATTCTAGTTTTATGATGTTTTATTCTAATTTCAAATTGTGTTATGATAAATTTGTAGATAATTACACCATTTTAAAATGTGATTGATTTATATTAATCTTGTGTTGATATAAAGTGATGGTATTATCCAAATATTTAAGTTATCAGTCTATGATTATTCCCATAGTTTACATTTAAAATGTTGGGTCAGCTTTATGTGCATCCAAAAAATCTTAAAGTTTATTACTCAATCCATCCTCCTCTTCACCTCATATATGCTTTTATTTTTATCATTCAAACATGCACTACGTTATTATATCCAAACCTTACACTTATTATATTTTAGATAAGTTTTACTTGATGCTTACATATTCCTATTATATGGTATTGATTTTCCCTAAGATTCTAGGATTTTTGTCTACTTCAATATGATTCTTCTTTAACTTTTTCTTCTTCTTAAGCTTCTGTGCACTTGTTCCTTCACTCTTCATTTAATTTGAGTTCTAAATGGAATAATTGGATATAGGTATTTTATTATCCACTTATTTCTGAATTACCTCACCTTTAGATTTGTACACTAATATTTCATGTTCCTCCTATTCTACCTTTCGACTCTTTTTCAAGATTTTTCATAGTGTGTATGTTTTAATATTTTCCTTCATATTTGTATTATTTTTATATTCCTTACCTTATAAAACATACTTATCTATATCCTTACTATAAAATCATTAATACATGTAGGTTCAACACATGTCGGTATCATATTTTGTTGGCTTTAAATATAGGATATTATCTATTCAATATTTGTATTCATCATTAAACCATTTCCATATCATGATGAAATTCACAAAAAATTTCTCATTTATTTATCAACCTCACTTATATCCATATATTTTGGTGGTATTACATGTAATATTTACAATGTTCTTTCCATGTTCTATGGAAACTACATATGAAAACTTAATGTGGAAGCTCTCTGCATCATTTTATTCCTTAATATTTAATATGGTGAATTCATTCATAAAAAAACATTGTGCATAAATTTATATCAATCTCTTATTCACTCTATTATTTTTACTAAATGTGATATTCACATTGTTGAAAAAAAAATCATTTATAAAATGTATGGATTGTTGACTCATTCAATGCACTAATGTGTAGCATATTTTGTTTACATACAATCTCACATCCTATGACTATTTGAATGTTTGATCTTATTTAAATCTACTTCTTTTGGTGACATTAATACCAAGTACATTCACCATCTAGTATCTCATATAGAATGCACTTAATTCACTATCCTTTTTTGTCTTCCATGATAAAATTTAAAAGATTATTTTTCCCCTAATTTGAAATATCTTAATCCACATACATGATTTTATTATAATCATCTCCTCATTTATTCACCACAATCAACTTAGTGATGACCAAACAAACTTCTAATCTTGTTAGAAAAGTGGAGATGTTTCTCAGATTTAATGTTTATCCCCCTTATTTTAATTTCATCTCATCCACAATGAAATAAATTATATTGTATTCTATAAATTTTATGTATATATAATATCCTTCTTATTTAAGCCTTGTAATATATATAATGTGCACATGAGATATATTAATTATCCTTTTAAAACATTAAATCCTCCCTTTCATGCTTTATATCCAAAATCCATTTTGTAAATTTATTTGGCTTAACCAAGTGTGGTATATAAAATAACATGATAATTCCACTCTTTTACAAGTGTTTGCATATAGTAATATAATAATATTTTATTTATAGATGATTTAACTCTGCATTGACTTCCTTAACTACTTTTTCTTATGATTATTGAAATTATTAATCACATGTTTTGAAATTAACTTTATCAATTCCTCTCCCACATGAACTTCATATAAAATTTACATGATGGTTAAAATACATTTAACATATTGTCCACTTTACCAATGGGAAATTTTATTTATTCCTTGATTAAGGACTCTTATATTTAAATTCCATTCTATTCTTGTTTGGCATGTGTTTCACTTTACATCACCAATTTTGGCATTAACACTACTTCTTCCTCCACCACCAAATGTGTCACTTCTAGTGATTTATTATTTTCATGGTTGATTACCCTTAACACTATGAAACCCTTTAAAATAAAAATTCTTCTCCAATTGATCCCATTTTCTAGACCATCACAATATATTCTCACTTCTTCACTACACTCTTCTATATGCACTCTTTGAATGGTGTTGAACATACTTCCAATAACTAAATCCTTTCTCTTCAAATTAAATTAAATGATTACATAGTTATTTTTATTTCATGAGGACACTAAAATTATTTAACTAGGAATGTATAAATGATTATATAAAAGGTTATCCTTATCATTTTATGGCCTTAGGGGCACTAAATTTTCCACCTACAAGTGTATCAATTTCTTCAATTGACTTATAATTGTTGAATTTTAAAACATATGATTATTTCATGACTTTTTTTACCATGAAAATTTATTTTTTTAATGTTTTTACTTATTTATACATGCAATCCTCACAAATTTTCCATCCCATTCATTTTCACGTAAACCATCTAGTTTTACATGATCATTTCATAAATGAATCTCTATCCATGTGTTATACTTCCCCTTTCACATATTAATTCATATGAATATTTTTGGTCCTTCATGTACACATTTTTAAATTTTTTTTCCAAACCAGTATGCACAAATTCCTATTGTGCATCTTTTAGCTATTGGTTTCCTTAGTTGTATTTATAAATTTAATTTTTATAGATACATGTTCACACTTATCTACAAGACTCTAATACACATGATTATGCCTCATAGAGACAATTATAATTTTTTTTAAATGATCTCAAAATACCACTCTATAAACTTTTAGTAACTAAATTTGGTCACATATGGTTGAACATACTAATTTTATCCCATTTTACCATTAATAAACACTTTATTTCCCAACTTGACCTATACTAGGCACATAATAAGACATTATTTCACTACAAGTCCATCTACCATCACTTATAGATATTATTTTACTATTAAAAACACCTTTATACATATGTATGATATGATTTAGACCAAAAAATAGTAACTTCATGAAGGAAAAAAAGACCCAACATGATAGGAATGAGTAGAATTCTTGTCTTGTTTGTTGATCATGTCCTTCCATGAAAATAACATAAATTTTAAAAAGGAAAGCATCAAAAGGTCATCCTAAATATTTTAAAACTCTAAAATGGGTATTTTCCCCTCTTTAATTATTATAAAATCATAATTAATCAATTCATTTATACAATCTAGGAAAGCTTATCAATCTTATCACAAGAGTTAACTTATATAAGTGCACATTAAACAAAAGTTTCCTATTCTTCCTAAATTAATTCCCAAACACAACAAGTAGACATAAAACAAGTTTTAATTCAATTTTATGTGTCTTAGCAAGAATTATATGCTATTGAAGTCAATTATATATGCATTTACATATTCAAATGAGCACAATTACACAAAACACATAGGTGGGAGAAATACATGGATATATGATCCTTCTTTAGAGTATTGGTATTGTTGACCATTCTTGATACCTAGGTCAAAAGGTCAACCCCTATCATTTCAAACTTGACTGGTCATGTTTAAATAAATGTGTTCTGAGATATTATGTATCTTTTAAGGTCTTCAAATGGTCTTTATAATGTCCTTTTAACATATTTTAATGTTTTTTTTTAATAAGTTTAAGGTAATATTTTATATTGGTATTATGTTACTCTATCTATGCCATAATGTGAATAAATTTGATCCACATGATGTCAAAGGTTATTAAGTTCCTCTCAAAGTCACCTTAACCATTAATTACCTTACATGAATATTTTATGTTTGTTTGGAACATTTAAGGTTGATTTGTAAATTGTAAGGTAAGTGAAGTTGAGGGGAAAGTATATATAGATAATTAAATTGCATGTATAAAATATTCAAGATAAAATGCACATAAAACATACTTTTCAAATCTTATGGAGGAGTTACATAACATGAAATCTGGTTGGAAATGATTATAATAAGTTATAATTGAGTTTTCAATGTTTAAGAGAAGCTTATCAGCCACTTATACATACCAAGAAGGATTGTTTGTAGGTGAAAATAATTCAAGAGTATATATTAAAATTACATATAAAAATACATGATTGGAATTAAGGTGCAGGTCATACAAATGCAAAATATGCATCCTCTCCTCCATCGCTCCCTTAGCAAGCTCACAAAGGTAAATTTTGGATTATCATTTCATACAACACAAGGAAAGTCAAGACCTAATATTTTTAATATAGGATTAGGTAATATTTAACTTAAAATTAATTTCCATAGTCATCATATTGTTGGCCCCTCATTTTTAACAAGTATTAAGAAGGTAGGGTGGTCTTAAACCTTGCATAAACCCCACAGTTTCATTTTTCTCCTCAAAATGGAAATTTGAAATATGTTGGATTCATGAAATTAATTTAAGATGATGTATAAGGATTTAAAATCCATATAAAATGTTTTTACAAGTCCCACTTGGCATGTGTGAGCTTAGGTTGATAATAAATCCTTAATTTTACATAATTAACGATTGAAAATCATGATTTCTTTATGTTTTAAGGTTTTCAATAGAAAAAATAATATTGATGGACTTATCCAACCATGTATCACTATATTAAATTCATTAAAATTTTTATTAATGGATCCATTATTCAATCTAACATTACCTTCTCCAATTAACATGCAATGGTCTTGTTTGTTTTGGATTGTGCATATGACTCCAAGCACAAAGGTGAATTGAGAGGTTTGAATATGAATTTTTAGTTTGGTTTTAAGGTTAAAACATTATAATGTAATATATGAGACACTTAATTTTTTTTTCAATACCAACATGGTCTAAGATGTATGACCAAAAATGCCTAAAATGATAAAAGGTAGACCTATAGGTTTGCAGACATGTAGGTCTCCTTTTGGCATAAAATAGAATAAATATTTGATTTAAATGATGTTTAATGGGAATAATAAAGTGTTTAAATTATGTATATAAAATTTTAATATATATTCACATAATATTATAGGTCAACTATGTCATTGAAGACTCATTCTTCAACCCTAATAATCAACAAGCCAAAACACACCTATAGACCTATGTTAGTTTGTGACCCAAAAAGACATGTGTATGAAGTGAATTTTAGGATAAAGATGTATGTACAAAATTTATTAATAATATGTATCAATTTCACAACACTCTCTATGGATAATCAAGTTGACTGATGGAAATGAACTGGATTATTGCATGGTTGCATGCTTAGATGGTCATATACAAGTATGTCTACAAGAATGTAGCTTATGGGAAAAATGATGGTTGAATAGTGGTTTTAGAGGTTAAATTATATATTACATAATCATGATAAAAATATAAAAATATAACACATGCTTCCATGTAACTTCAAAAGAGGTGATGTCAAATCATGGATCAACAAACATGTAGGTTAATGTTTGTGATCAAAGGTTGACCAAAAAGTATGTATAGGTCTTGAAGATTATGGTTAAAGGTGTTTATTATCAACATATATCATAAATTTTATAAAAAATCACAATGAGGTTTATAAATATGTCCAACATCAAACTTCAATAATGCTCTCTTTACATGGGTAACCCTTGTTACTGGCCTACAAGAAGGGTATATTCATTGTTAGGGAAAATACAAATTTGATGTCAGATGATAGAATAAAGGAGAATTATTTGTGATAAATAAAGAAAGAAATAAAATATTTATCATGTTATGAAAATACCCAATGTTTCTAGAGCACTCTTGGGAAAATGTATCCTTTTATTCTTGCAATCAAGTAGTCTATAAAAGCCTATAAGCCTACACCTTGAAATGAATAAAAGTGTAACCTTGTGATAAGGAGTTTTATAAGAATAAGGAGATTTAAATTAAAATTCATAGGGTTTATAATATTCTTAAACTCCTATTAATAATACAACACTCTTGATAATGGGCAAAGATTCCTTGAAGAGGTTATAGGCCTAATTAAGACCAATAAGTCTACCCTCAAAATGTGAAAACAAATATGAATTTTTGAATTTATATTGTGTTTATGATGATTAATTATGTTATTAAATTTTAAAATAAATGGTTATAATAATGATATGAGCCTTTATATGATGGAGATAAACTCTAAATCGCGCCATTAGAGCTAAGCAGGCCTAATTACCTTAAAACCCTCAATACATGAAGTAATAAGTTGTAGGAAATTTGAGAGGTAGATGCCAATTGTATGAAAAATTAAATAAATTTATAATGGTTTAATAATATAAATAAATTAACCATTAAAAACTCAAACTAAGCATCAAGTTTTTATCTTATGGTCATGTTTTTTCACTCAACCTCACACATACAGTCTTCCAGCCTGAGAAGATCTTAAATATTGATCAGATATTTATTGAAAATATGAATCATGGCCAAAGATATTAGGGGTGGTTGTAATTATTTATGAACTCAAATTTTTAGGCATAATTTATCAGGTCAATGGCCTCATCTTTATGAACCATTTCTAAGACTCTAGAGCACTCACAGGTTGCCAAGAAGCACTCTAATGACCCAATGAGATAAAATTAACTTTATATGATTTTAATGGATTTATTTTATCTTTAAACAAACATATTTACCTTCATATGTCTCATGTAAAATATATTGAGCTATTGGTTGGCGCATTCCAAGGATAGACTGTATGAAATTAATTTCAAAGCATGGTTGTAGGCTTGTTTATGAGGGTGTGGGGTATGAAATATCCTAAAAATTAATAATATACACATATAAAATATAAAAATATGTTTAAAAATATTATATACACGTATATGGGTCTCTTAAGAAGGTGTATGAGCCATTTAAGTCACTAAAAGTGTCAAAAAGGGAGAAATTCACAATTTTGTTAGTCAAAAAGCCTATCTACAAACATGAAAGTATAAATAGAGAGAATATACTTAGAAGTTTAATTTATATTATTATTATTTTTTGAATAAAAACATTTATAATAATTATAACCCACAAAATTCTTTTCAAACCACTCCAATCACCTCTCATGCATGCATAAACACCTAGGCTAGGGTTTTAGCCATTTCATGGTTCACACATCCATAAAAGGTATTAGATCCTTAAATTTGACATGGATCATGTCCATGGGGTCATAAAATTTAATCAAACACTTTTTATAAATTTCACATGTGTGGGAGTTAATTTGAGTCAAAACTCAATTTCTAGGCCTAGAGGCTTAATTGAGGCCTAATTAGAGAGAAAAAGGGTGAATAAGTGTACTTTCACTTACTTTCAGGTTATGAATTTTTTTTTTGGATATAAGGGAATACTGGGTACTCAAATATAGGATTATTTTTCCAATATTATTCATATATTTTCCTACATAGGGATCTTTGTGTGGTTTCAAGGATACAAGGAATTGAAGGCTAATGAGAGCTTAAGGTGTAAAATGAGGTCTTGGTGAGTGTTTGATGGATCCAAATGAGTTATTTCAAGTTTTTTATGACTAATATATTCCATCCATTGATAATAATTGTATTCATGGAGATAAAATCAAGATTTTATCCATTTGGTCAAGATAGGCGTAGTGAGACCAAAGAAGTTTAAAGACACCTAAGGAGTTATGATAATCATTAACATATCAATATAATAAGACCCATAAAAAATTTAGAAGTGTAAAATATCATATCAATATTAGTTAAATATTAATTTATTATAAATAATACCACTTGTCACTTTCCAAGCCAAGAAGGGGGTAGTTTTGAAGAGGAAGACAAAGGTGTCAAGTAATATAGAAAGTTCCATGCCATTTGGAAGAGAATGAATCTTCAAGGAAGTAAAACATGTGTTTGGATACCTAATGAAACTATTTACAACTCACTTATTTATTTTATCTCTCACTTGACACTTTTCAATTTCTCCCTCTTACATCTCTCTCTTCTACACTCTTTTCTCTATAAATTCAACCTTGATTAGATTTGTATTCATCCTCTGCTTGGGTATTAAAAAGCCTTTTTCATTTGTATGCCTTTGATCAATGAGAAAATATTTTTTAACCTCATTTTTTATTGTATGTAGTATTTTTACATGATTATTTTATCTTGTCAAGTTTTATTCTTAGTCTTCCATAGCATGTTGTCCTTTTCTAACACTTATATGTAGTTTGAAAGCTTCTTTGTAGGTCATGTGAAGTGTGCAAGTGCAGTGTGAAGGTTGAGTGATTTGTATATTCATTAGCATCATTATATGGCCTATTTATTAGTCCTCATATCCTAAAAATATATCAAAACATCCATAAGGAAGTGATGATGTAGAAAAGTACATTAAGAGTAGTGTCTGTTTAGGTTTATCTCATGGTTGATTTGTACAAGCAACTAGTTGGTAGTGGTCAATAATTTTGGTGAATAAACTCCATTAGAGTATGTTTCTCTCTCTTTTCAAAATAATTTTATAGATTAGTCAATGAGACTAAATTATACATCAATGCGAGATAGACCTATAACCTATAGATTCAATCCACCTATTAGGCCACCCATAGCCTAGGATTGTCTCCATATTGCCCCAAATTTGGAATTCTTGAATAATCTTCCAAGGGTGAAAATTTGGGTGATAAAAATTATATAACACCTAGTGAGACATATTTATAATGTGTTTGAGTGATTATTTGTGTTGTCTTTTGACATATCAGCCTTTGGAGGTATTCAAAAAACATCAATGGTGACTCTAAGATCAATCAGCTAGTTCTAACAACATAAGCATGTGTTCAAAGTAAGTTGTATATTAAATTCACTATCTTAATAAGGTTGTTATGTCTGATTTTTAATTAATTTTAAATTTCATTTAAATTGATGAGGAATATCAAGCCTATGTTACTCCTTATTATCCATATGTGAGCCTTCTCAGTCCTATAATGAGCCATATTAGTAATGTCCTAATCCTTATCGATAATATGATGATTCATATTAGTCTTATAGTACTCCTTATCAACCTCAATATGACCCAAATTATATACCTCAACACCCTTATCAATATTATTACCCTCCTTGATATCAAGATAATCACTCCTATCCTCCTTATGATCCATATCAATCCTATGATCAATGTACACCTCCCTCACATGGCTATGGTGATGCATATGAATAGCTTTGTATTCAACCATAATAACTTCCTTCCCTTACTCCACTATCTTTCCAATCTCATTAAGATGGAATGGATGAGATGGATAACAAGATACTAACATGTATAAAAAGGGTTTGTTCAAATTCTCAATATGAGGAAGTGATTGGGTTTTTTCAAGATGCATCTATATTCTATAGTGATCCATTAGAGAGGAATGAGTTGTGTAAATTTGTATTAGGGAAATTGGAGATTTGGGAGACACAACAAAGTTAGTTGGATAAGATGTTTCAATACGCCTATTTTATTCCTTATCATCCTTCTTATGCTCCAAATCCTCATGAAGTCATTGACCATCCTCAAGAAAAGATATTCCAAGAGATTATAGACAAGAAAGTTTAAGTCTTGGAATTAAAATTCATAGAGCTTGATTCAAGCCTCAATTTAAAAATTGAATCTAAAGAGGACCTTGTGCATATTTGAGCCCCATTTTTCCCTCCTCAAGAACCTAAAGTTTTTCCATCTTGGAGGTTTATCCAATAAGACATTCAAGATAAGAAAGAGGTCCTATTTTAGAAGACTAAAATTCAAGTTTCATCTTCAAATAAAACTCAAGAAGGTATTAAAAATAAGGAGGTGGTTGTTGAGAATAATGAGGAACTCATAACATAACTGAATTTACTCTCTCCAAAAATTATTACAATAATCTTCAATCCCCAAGACCTCAAGTTATAAGAGTGCTCCCTTCATCCCTAGGCCAACTCATGAACATATTCATCACCCTCCCACCATGTATTTTCTTGAGGAGGAACTTGTTCTAGGGGACAAAAATGAATAAGATCAAGTTTTAGTTTTAAGTGAACATAATGAAGATGATTCAAGTGTGTATGAGGAAGAGATCTTTATTTGTACTCCAATTGGGGAAGAAAAAGGCAAAGCAATTTTTAGAGATGAATTCATATAAGATGACCTTGTTATCATGCTTCAAGAGGGAGTTCTAATTGGATCTAATCTTCTTGAGGTTCTAATTTTTCTTGACATTGAAGGTTCACTAACCCAACAAGGTAAGGTATTTGATGAATTTTAAATGGATGCAAATTAGCAGGAATGTTAGCTTTAGGAAAGAGTACAATTTGAGATCTTAAATGAGGTTGAAGTGGTTACTATAAGGCAAGAGGTTGTACTTGAAGACACTGACTCCCAATTACATCTTTATGGAACAAAGGAGCTCAATATTCTTGACATCCCTATAGCTCTTAAAGAGAAATGTGAGGATGCTATTAAAGTTTATCTCACTTAGATTGACCAAAGTAAGGAGATAAAATAAGATTGGTAGTAATACATTGAGTCTCTTTAAGAGTTTGAATTCCTTTGCAAGGGTATATTTCCTATTGAAGATCATGCTCATGAGGATGTTGATAAAGACACATCCATTAAAGACCATGATTCAACATAGATTAAGTATGAAAAACTACTTAAATATATTGATGAACATGAAGTAGATGATAATCAACATGAAGTTAATCAAGATGACATGGAGGCACAAGAACAATGCTTAGATGGAGCATCATTTGATGGGGTTTCAGCTATTCAAACAATTAAAAATGGGTTCACTTGTGATTTTATCTTAAAGATCAAAGATCCTGATTTTATCTTCAAGATCAAAGATCAACATGGAGTGGGTCTTGAACTACAAGATTAATGTTTGTTAATAGGTGACTATTTTTTGTTGTTACTTCATTTGAAAACATGCTTAGAGGATTGGAAATCAATACGAGGATGAAGCCAATAAGAATAAGATCCAATAGGAAAATTGCGTCATTCAATTTTAACCTCATGGAAAAAAATAAATAAAAACTTCCCTTTTTATCTATGAGGAAGAAGATATGTTTAGATCAGTTGTATAGACTAGTTGTTTATGTTATGTCTTATTTTCCCTAACGGCTTGGCTAACACATGTATGTTGTCTTATTTCCTTTAATTTATGTATTATTCTTATTTTGTGTGTGTTTGGTGGTAAATTTAGTTTTTTTAGCTTGGTCAAGGTCTAATCATGTCTGAGTCTGAGTGAAAGTGACTCCATTGCCCAATAGAAGGACAAGGCCACTGGTCTTATATGCATTATAGGAATGTTACCCTTGTGAATCACTAATTTATTGGCCTTTTTTGACCCCCAAGTCAAAATTTCAATCCAAATAATTTCAAACTTGAATTTTTATGTGTAAATAACCTTGTTCCTATCCATTTTTTATGTTGTAAGGTCTTCAAATGGTCTTTCTAAGGTCTTATTATCATATTTGAAGGTTATTTTGACAAGTTTAAGGTAATATTTTATGTTGGTCTTAAGACAATATATATATGCCATGATGTGAGTAAATTTTATCCAAATGATGTAAAAGGTTATTAAGTGTATCTCAAAGTCACCTTATCCCTTAATCACCTTTCATGAATATTTTATGAAAGTTTGGAAAAGTTAAGGTTGATTTGCAAAATTTAAGGTAATTGAAGTCAAGGGGAAAGTGTATATAGTTAAGTTCAATGCATGTAAAATTTAATAAAGATAAAATATAAATACAACATACTTTTCAAATCCTATGGAGGATTTATATAATGTGAAAGTTGGTAGGAAATGATGATAAGCATTTATAATTGAGTTTTCAATACTTAAGAGAAACTTGTCACCCACTTGTAAGAATAGGTGAAAATAGTTTGAGGGTGTCTATTAAGATTCCATAGGCCAAATAAATTATTTTAATGTAGGCAAAGGTCATATAAATGAAAAACATGTTTCTTTTCATCCATCACTCCCTTGACAAGCTCACAAAGGTAAATTTTGGAAGCTCATTCCATATAGTAAAATAAGATTTAGGACCTAAGATTTTTACCAAAATAGGGGTAAATAATTACATTATAATTAATTTCTATGTTAATCATATTTGTGGACTCTCTTTTATGAATAATAATTAAGAAGGTAGGGTGATCTTAAACCCTACAAAAACCCCACAAGCTCATTTTTCTCCTCAAAATTGAAAATTAAAATATTTCAGAGGCATGAAATTAATTTAATACTATTTAAATCTATTTTAAAATAATATCACATATTTATACAATTTTCACTTGGCACATGTGAGCTCAGGTTGATAAGAATCTTTACTTTTATAGAATTGATAGGTTGAAAATCATGGTTTCTTTATGTTTTAAGGTTTTTAATAGAAAAAATAATGTGGATGTATTAATATAATAATTTATACATCTCTTAAATTTAATTACAATTATATTAATGACTCCATTACTCACTCCAATAGTACCTTTTCCAAGTAGCATGTAATGGTCTTGTTTATTTTGGACTATGCCTATGAATCCAAGAAAAGAGGTAAATTGAAAGGTTTGAAAATGAATTTTTAATTTGGTTTTAAGGTTAAAACCTCATAATAAAATATATTATATAGTGTAGGATCTTTTCAATACCAACATGGTCTAATATACATGACCAAGAATGCCTAAAATGATAAAATGTAGACTTATAGGTCTCCTTTTGGCATAAAATGAAATAAATATAACTAAAATGATGTTTAAGGGGATGAATAAAGTTTTCATATTTTCTATATACACTTTTAATATGTATTAAATTCATATTATAAGTAAAATATGTCATTGAAGATTAATTCTTTAGCCCTAATAATCAATAAGCCAAAACACACCTACATGATTGTGTTAGTCAGTGACCCAAAAAGACACATGCATGAATTGAATTTGAGGTTAAAAAGGTTTGTATGAAATTTATTAATAACATGGATTGATTTACCAACACTCTCCAAGGATCATCAAGGTGAGTGATGGAAATGAAGATGGTTATTGCATGGTTGTAGGTTGAAATGGTCATATATAAGTCTACCTACAAGAATGTGGCTTATGGGAAAAATGAGGCTTGAATAGTGTTGTGAGATGTGAAATGAGATAATAAATCTACCTAAAATAAAGATAAAAATCTAGAAAATTCTTCCATGTAACTTCAAAAGAGGTGATATCAACTCACAACTCAACAAACCTATAGGTGTTTGTGATCAAAGGTTGACAAAAAAATGTGTATAGACCTTGAATATTATGGTGTATGGTGTTTAATATCCACTTATATCCTATATGTTTTGAAAAATAACTATGATTTTTTATATATATGTCCAACATCAAGCTTGAGTAATGTTGTCTTTACATGTGTAACCCTTGTTATAGGCTTACAGGAAGTGTATATTCATTATTAGGGAAAATACAAAGTTGGTGTTAGAGGAGAGACTCAAGGAGGATTATTTAAGATAAATAATGACATGGATAAACTCTTTATAATATTTTAAAAACCCCCAAGGTTCCTAGATTACATATGGGAAAAGGTGTACTTTAATACTTGTAGTTAAGCAATCTATAAAAGCCTATATGCTTGCACCTTAAAATGAATAAAAGTGTATCCTTGTGCTAGGAAGGAGTTTCAAAAAAATAAGGATATTTAAAGGAAAATTCATAGGATTTAAAATATGCCTAAATTCTTATGAATAATAAAACCTCTTGATAGTGGGAAAATATTCCTTAAAGAAGTTGTAGGCCTAATTGAGACTTATAAGCCTGCCCTCTAAATGCAAATAAAATATGCATTTTTGCATTGATATTATGTTTATAATGATCAAAGAGGTTATTAAGTTTCTAATAAAGTGTTATAATAATGATATGATCCTTTATATGATGGAGATAAACTCTAAATAGAGACATTAGTGATAAGCATGCCTAATTGCCTTCAAACTCTCAATGCATGAAATAATAAGTTGTATGAAATTTGGGAGGTATATGTCAGTTATATGACCACTTATAGACATTGAAAATGGTGTCATAGACCTAAGAAAACCATTCAAAACTCAAACTAGGCATCAAGTTTGTATCTTAAGATCAATTCTTCTTTCTCAACCTCACACATGCAGTCTTCTAGCTTGAGAGGCTCCTAAACATTAATCATATATTTCTTAACAAGGTGCATGGTGACTAGAGATATTATGAGTGGTTAGTATGGTTTATTACCTCAACATTTTAGGCATTAGTTTTAAGTTCAATGGCCTTATCTTTATGAACCATTACCAGTACTCTAGAGCACTCAAAGGATGTCAAGAAGCACTATAATGACCCGATGAGAGAAACTTTACTTTATATGCTTCTATTGGATTGATTTTATCTTAGAATTATGATAGTGATATTCAAACGTCACATGGATATTAGATTGATCTATTGGTTGGCATGTGCCAAGGAGATGCACATAATTAATTTAGAAGCATGGTTGTAGGTTTATTTGTGAGGGTACAAGGTATGAATTAGCCTCTAAATAAATAACATAGGTCTATAAAGTTTTAAAATAGGTTCCAAAATCTTATATACACTTATATAGGTCTCCTAAGAAGGTTTATGATCCATTCAAGTCACTAAGTGGGTCAAAAAGGAAGAAATTCATTGTTTTGTTAGTTAAAAAGCTATCTACAAATCTAAAAGTATAAATGGAGAGCATTTCTTTAGTAGTTTGAGTTATATTATGATTTTTTTGGCCTTAAAAAACCATTTATAATCATTATAACATGTAAATTTCTTGTCAAACCACTTCAATCACCTCTCATGCATGTGCAATCACCTAGGATAGGGTTTTAGCCATTTCATAGTTCACACATACATATACAATCTCAAGTCCTCAAAATTGACATGGATCATGGCCATCGGGTACTAAAAGTGAATCAAATAATTACTATGAGTTTTACATGTGCGGGATTTAATTTAAACAAAAGCTTAATTTTTAGGCCTATGAGCCTAATTGGAGAGAGATAAGGGTGAATAAGTGTACCTACACTTGCTTTCAGGTCATGAAATTTGGTTCAAAATTGTAAGGGCATATTGAAAAGTCAAATATAGGATTAATTTTACAATTTCATCTATGCAATGTCCTACACAAGGAGCTTTGTGTGTTTTTAGGGCTATAAGGAATTAAAGTCTAATGAGAGCTTAAGGTGTAAAATGAGGCATTATTGAGTTTTTGATGAATCTAAATAAATCTTTTAGGTTTGTTATGACTGATAGATCCCATATATGGAGAATAATTATAGTCATGAAGATAAATTCAATATTTGACCCATTTGGGCAAGATAGGCATAGTGAGACCAAAGAGGTTTCAAGACACCTAAAGAGTTATGATCATGATTGAAATGTCAATATAAGAATACCCCTAAACAAGTGAAAAATGTCAAAGAGAAGATAAAAATATGTTTAATATGACTTAATGATTAAGAAGGACACTTGTCACTTTCAAAGCTAAAAAGGGGAAAGTTTTGAATAGGAAGACAAAGGTTTCAAGCATGATAGAAATTGCCATGCCATTTGGAAGAGGATGCATCTTCAAGGAAGTAACACATCTTTGGAGACATGATGAAACTATTTACAACTCCCTTATTGATTGTAACTCTCACTTGACACTTGTCAATTGATCCCTCTAATGCCTCTTTCTCTCTCTTCTACACTCTTTTCTATATAAATGTAGCCTTTATTGGCTTTATATTCATCCTTCACCTGGGTATGGTGAAGCCATACCCATTTATATGACTTTTATAAATGAGAAACTATTAGTTTTACCTCTGTATTTAACTATATTTAGTATGTGTGCATGAATAGTTGATCTTGTCAAGTGTTATGCTTAGTCTTCCTTGGCATGTTGTCTTTTTCTAACACTCATATGTAGTTTACAAGCTTATTTGGAGGTCATGTGAAGTATGAAGGTTGAGTGAGTTGTCTATGTTGGAAATACTGTCATTGATGTCCAATTTCTAGAATTATTTGTGATAAAGGTCCCATTGCATTTAATGGTGTTTTTAATATTCATATCTTGGCTAATATGGGTTAATATTTATTTAATATTAATGAATATATTTTTGGTCACATATAAGTCAAAATATGGTCCATGGATAAGTCAAAGAGTCACAAGGTAAAGACAAAAGAGGAATGGGATGCATTTTCTCATGAAAAGTCATCTTGAAGAATTCCAAGAGTCACCATGTGAAGACAAAAAATGGTATGGCATATTTTTCCATGAAGGGACACTTTGAGAAATAAAAAAAGTCACCAAAATAAAGACAAAAGAGGAAAGGATGAATTTGCTCATGAAGGATCACATTGTGACTTTTCAAATACAAGGATATGAAGGATCATGCAACTTTGGCACTATTTTCTATGAGGATTGAAGGGTCGTAAAGGGTGAATGCCAAAGGTCATTTCTAAAGTTATAAATAAAGGCCTAAGAAGCCATTTGTAATATGAAAGAGAGTGCATGGTTTTTATTTTTTTTTAAGAGAGAAAAGTAGGAGATATTGTAGAGTTATATCATTTGTTGAGTAAACAACATTGAGAGATAGTTGTGTTTTATACACAAGAGGGATTGGTTCTCTTGTGGGTTAGTGCTCACAAATATTTTCAAGTGGTTGGTACTCCTATGAATTAGTCCTCACAAATAGTTACTATGTTGGTGCTCGATAAAATGGGTTGGTTCTTCTATAATTTAGTACTTGTGAACTTTTTAATTTGAGTTGGTGCTCATTCATATACTTGAGATTGTTCTCTGTGGTTTTTCCCACTTTGGGGTTCCATGTAAAAATTTAGTGTCTCTCTCTCTCTTTCTCTCTTGTGTGGTGCATATTATTGTTTCAATTTTTTTGCATATCTTTAATGTGTGATTTATTGATTAAAGAAAATAAATTAGATTAATTAAAAGATATATAATATACAAATTCACCCCCCTCTTCTCAGTATATTTTGTGCTTAATAATTGGTATCAGTTTAGGTTATTTTGGAAAAAGTTTTAAAACTTGAAGGTAGATCATGAAATCATGATGGCTAGATTACATGAAGGTTTTTATATAAATAAGGCACCTTTGTTTGATGGGACAAATTATGTTTTTTGGAGCATAAGGATGAAGACTTATTTGATGTCCCTTAGATTTGACATTTCACAAGAATTGGTGGAGGAATATGAAGAGCCACAGGCACTTATAACTACTCTGGTGGAAAATAAGGCAAGTAAAAATAATGCTAAAGATTTAAATACTATTTTATGTAGTTTATATGAATTGGAATTTGTTAAAGTTATGAAATATAAATCTACTCATGAAACTCGGGTAAAACTTGAGAATATTTACAAAGGTGATGGAAAGGTTTAGCAAGCTAAGCTTCAGACTTTCAGAAGATAGTTTGAGAGTTTGAATATGGAAGAGGAAGAAAATATAGCAAGTTATCTTTTGTAGGTTGATCAAATAGTTAATCAAATTCAAGGTCTTAGAGAAAATTTATAAAAATCAATTTTGGTACCAAAATTTTTGAGATATCTACCATTGAGATATGATGCAAAAGTTTTGGCAATTGAAGAGATGAATAATTTAGCCAAACTAAATATGGATGAGCTACATGGTATTCTTATAGCATATGAGATGCATATTGAATAAGAGAAACCCTCAAAGAGAGAAGCTACTTTCAAGACATCAAAGAAATAGAAGGCTAAGAATCAAGAATCAAGTGATAGTTTTAGAGATGACGAGGATGACAATAGATATCTATTCATTTGAAAGACAAAAAAGGGCACAAGTAAATATCAAGGAGAATTACCTTTTAAATGTTTTAAATATGGAAATATTAGACATTTTACAACTAAGTGCCTAGATAAGGGTAATGGTGACAATGAAGAACGATAGTATATGTACAAGAAGAATTTTAAAGGAAAATTCAAAAATGTATTTGAGAAGAAGAGTTTGTATTCTAAATATCCTAACTCAATCAAATATAGTGGAGTTAGTGATTCAGAAGAAGAGATTTTATTCATGGCCATACATGAAGATGCCTCCACAAGCAAAAGTATAGATGATCAAGAAGAATAATAAGATGAAGCCAAAGTGAATCTAGAAGGAGAACTCATTTTTTCCTTAGAAGAGTTAAAATCTCTTGAGAAGAAGAATTGAAGATTAAATCTCCAGATCAAAAAAAATGAAAAGGGGTCAAAGGAAATAATTGAAGATCTACAAGCACACTTTGAAGAAGGCAAGAAGAATGAAAAATATCTAATGACATAGTTTTAAAAAGTAAGTGAAGAATGTGAAAGGTATGTTATTTAAATTACTTCTTTAAAAGTAGATCTTGAGAAAACAAATAAAGCAATCAATGATAGAGCAACCAATAATTTAAAATTTGAGAATAACACTAATATGTTGAATAAGATATTATAAAGTCAAAGATCAATGTCAGATAAGATAGGTATCATATTTGAAAAAGAGAAAGAGGATGCCACTACTTTCAAAGATAAGGAAAAAGGAACGAGCTATGTTGAAGCTCTTAGAAAAGAGGAATTAAAAAGGGAAGAAGTGAAGAATACATAAGAAATATCAAATAAATAATGCTGGAAGGAATAGAGCTGCAAAAGGCAATCAAGTCATAGATACACAAATAGGTCTTATTTTTATTGTAATGGATATGGTCATAAGAAAATATAATGTCAACAAAGGGATACAAATTTTAGAAATAAGGAGAAGGAAAGTCATGCAGAGTCAAGTAGAAGCCACAACTCTTTTACTCCTCTATCAAGATTTAATGAAAAGGCCATAATATGTTACAAGTTTAAAAACTTTAGACACATGGCTTGGTACTATAGAAGAATGTTTGAGTCAATTAAGAAGGACTAGAGTTTTAAGGCTCCATTCATCAAGAAGAAAGTTCAGATAGGTTCATGGTAGAAGAAATAACCTAAAAAATCTATGTTGGTACTTATAGATTTACATGAAAGAAATGAAGAAAATCTATGGTTCATTGATAGTGGATATTTGAGGCACATGATAGGAGATAAGAGAAATTTCATAACCTTGAAGAAGATCAATGGTGATATAGTGAAATTTGGAGATAATACTTCTACCAAAATTGTCAAAAAAAGTACAGTAAGTTTGGATAATGGTAGAACTAAAACTAAAAATGTTTTATATATAGAAGGTCTTAAGCATAATATTTTGAGGGTAAGTCAAATGTGTGATTAGGGTCACACACTAAAGTTTTATGTAGAAGGTTGTGAAATTAAGAGAAAAGATTCAGATCTGCTGGTTGTAGATGCTTAGAGAATAAACAATAATTTGTATATGTTATCAGATATCAAAGGTCAAAGATGTTGTTTGAGTTAGATTGAATAAATTTGGCTATGGCATAGGAGAATGGGACACAAAATTTTATAATATTGTCAACATTAGTAAGAATAAATTATTTAGAAATCCTTCAAAGATTACAAAGCCATCCAACACACTTTGTGAACCTTGTCAACATGGGAAGTAGGCCAGAAAATGGTTTAAAACAAAAGAGTACATGACCACTCAAATGTTAGAGCTTATTCACACTGATTCATGTTGACCTATGATAACTAAAATTACTCAAGGTGAGATATATTTCATGTTTTTTATTGATGATTTTTCACATATGACTTGGGTAATGTTTTGAAATGAAAAAGCAAAAGCTTTCAAACATTTAAAAGCATTCAAATCATTAGTTGAGAATGAAACTGGTTTAAAGATTAAGTTCCTAAGATCATATTGAGGTGGAGAATTCAAGTCATATCAATTTATTGATTTTTGTGAAGACCATGGAATAAAGAGACATTATTCAGCAACCAAAACTCCACAACAAAATGGAGTAGTTGAATGGAGAAATAGAACAATTTAAGAGATGGTAAGGACAATGCTCAATGAATCCAAGATACCATATAAATATTGGAGTGAGGTAATTTCTATATCAGTTCATATTCAGAATAGATCATTATTAAGAGTCAATAGTGACAAGACTCTTTATGAGCTATGAAAAGACAAACTAGCAACAATTGATTATTTTAGAGTTTTTTTTATTGTAGATGCTTCATAAAGAGAACTAATGAAAAACTAGGTAAGTTTGAATCTAGAATATACGAAGGTCTATTTCATGGTTATTATTACAAAAGCATATATTATAAATGTTATAAAAAAGAACCAAGAAAATAGTTGAAAGTGTAAGTGTTAGAATAGAAGAAGATGGAACACAAAGAATCAATGATCCAGTATACATTCTTGAAATTATTGAAGAGGAAGACTTTGAAGAATCAGATGAAGATGAGAAGAAGAAGAAAAAGGACACCAAAACCCCATCCAAATATGTCTAGAAAAATCATAATGAAAGTGACATCATCAAGGGCATAAATGAAGGAATTCACACTAGAATAATGATGGTAAATAAATTTGAGCAAGTTAATTTCTTTGTTATCCAAAATTCATCCTAGAACTTTTTCATAAGCTAGACATGATAAGCATTAGGTTAAGGCAATGGATGAAGATTTAAATCAAATAGAAAAGAATGATAAATAGAAATTAGTGACTAGACCAAAAGATCACAATGTGATATGAATAAAATGGGTTTATAGAAATAAGTTGAATGAAAATGGAGAAGTGACTAAGAATAAAGCAAGATTAGCATATAAAAGATATGCTCAGATTGAGGTAATAGATTTTGAAGAAACTTTTGCACCAGTAACAAGGCTAGAGGCTATTATAATGTTTCTTTCATATGTAGTATTTAAAAATTTCAAAAAGTTTCAGATGGATGTCAAATATACCTTCCTAAATAGGAACCTAAAAGAAGAGGTCTAAATTGAGTAGCTTGAGGGATTTATTCTCTCAAATATTAGTAGCCATGTATACATATTGAAGAAAGCACTGTATGGATTAAAACAAGCTCCCAAAGCTTGGTATACAAGACTTGATAAGTACTTGTAGGATCAAGGTTTTACGAGAGGATTTGCTGACAGTAATCTCTACATCAAAATAGAAGGTGAGCATCAATTGATTGTTGTGGTATATGTTGATGACATAATTTTTGGAGGAAACATTGAAAATATGACAAAAGAATTTTTTTATAATATGCAAAAAGAACTTGAGATGTCTATGCTTGGATAATTTTCATTTTACTTAGGATTGCAAATATTTTAGTCAGATAAAGGAATTTTTATATCTCAAAGTAAATATACCAAGAAAATGTTGAAGAAATTTAGTTTTGAGGATTGTGCACCAGTTGGCACACCAATGTGTTTAGGAAATAAGGTGAGTAAGGATGAAGATTCACCTATTATATATCAATCTTTGTATATATCTATGATTGGTATTCTTTTATATTTGACTACATTGAGGCCAAACATCATGGATGTAGTAGGCATGGTTGCAAGATATCAGTCATCTCTAAAAGATAGTCATGTTCAATTAGTGAAGAGAATATTTAGATATATTAAGGGGACATTGGATTATGGATTGTGGTATCCCATAGGAAGAGATTCAATTTGGTTACTTATATAAATTCAGATTGGATAGGTTTCTTGGATGACATAAAGAGTAAAAGTGGAGGATATTTCTTCCTCAATGATAGCTTAGTATCATGGCTAAGCAAAAATAAAAATTTAGTATCACTTTATATAGCTAGATTAGAATATATTGCAGTGATATTTTATTGTAATCAAGTGCTTTGAATGAAGCAAAATTTGGAATATATCAAGGTAAAATATGATGAACCTATTTCTATTTTTTGTGACAACAAAAATGATATTAATATTTTAAAGAATCTAGTAATGCATTCAAGAATAAAACATATTCCCATCAGATATCACTTCTTGAGAGAGAAAGTTGTAGATCAACAACTTAAGATGGAATATATCAATATTATAGAGTAGATTGTAGATATTTTCACAAAGGCACTACCAAAAGACACATTTGAGTATCTATGAGAGAAGTTGGGAGTAATTTATTTTACTTCCTTACATTGAGGATTAGCATTAGTTGAGGGGGAGTTAAGTGTTAGCTCCAGATAGGCCCTTTGCCATTGATGTCAAAGGGGGAGAAGAACAAAAATAGGTATAAGTACAAGTGTAGAAATAGGTACAAGGAAGAGGTATAGGTTTTTATAATAAGAGGGACTTACTGTATGTTTTTTAGATGGTAGTATGTGTAGGTTGACATGTGCAGTACATGTTTCAAGGTGTGGCAATTTTAGTTTGAGGTTGCCATCAATAATAAAGTGGGAGATTGTTGGAAATATTTTAATTCATGTCAAAGGTCTAGCATTATTAGTGACAAAGGTTCCATTGCAATTAATGGTGTTTTTAATATTTTTATCTTTGATAATGTGTGTTAATATTTATTTAATATTAATGAATATATTTTTGGTTCCATATAAGTCAAAAGAGGGTCCATGGAGAAGTCAAAGAGTCATGGGGTAAATACAAAAGAAGAATGGGGTGCATTTTCTCATGAAGAGTTATCTTGAGGAATTCCAAGAACCACCATGTGAAAAGAAAAGAGGGTATAGTGAACTTTTACATGAAGGGACAATTTGAAGAATATGGAAAGTCACTAAGATAAAATTAAAAGAGGAAAAGATGTATTTTCTTATGAAGGGTCACCATGTGACTTTTTAAATATAAGGATATGAAGGGTCATGCAAGTTTGACACCATTTTCTATGAGGATTGAAGGGTCACAAAGGGTGAATGCCAAAGTTCATTTGGAAAGCTATAAATAAAGGCTTGAGAATCCATTTTTAATATGAAAGAGAGTGCATGGTTTGTATTTGTTTTCAAAGAGAGAAAATCAGGAGATATTGTAGAGTTCTATCATTTGTTGAGTAAACAACATTGAGAGATAGTTGTGTTTTATACACAAGAGGGGTTGGTGATTTTGTGGGTTGGTGCTCACAACTATTTGTAAGGGGTTGGTGCTCATATGAGTTGGTGCTCATAAATAGTTGTTGTGTTGGTTCTTGACAAAAGGGGTTGGTACTCCTATAATTTGGTGCTTTTGAATTTTGTAATTTTATTTTGTGCTCATTCATATACTTGAGATTTTTCTCCATGGTTTTTCCCACTTTAGGTTTCCACGTAAAAATTTGGTCTCTCTCTCTCTCTCTCTCTCTCTCTCTCTCTCTCTCTCTCTCTCTCTCTCTCTCTCTCTCTCTCTCTCTCTCTCTCTCTCTTGTGGTACATATTATTGTTTCTATTTTATTGCATATCTTGAATGTGTGATTTAGTGATTAAATAAAATAAATTACATTAAGTAAAAGATATATACTATATTTATTCACCCCCTAGTATATTTCATGCTTAATAGTCTACTCATTAGTGTCATTATATGACTTATTGATTATTCCTCATATCCTATGCTATGTACCTAGGGATATGATATATTATTTTATATGGGTTAATGGAGATGACAACATGTGGCACACATCCCCTTGATTAGTTATATGTGTCCAATTTATTAGTAATGGAGTAAATTTTAGAATTAGTGCATTAGGTAATGGTTGGCCTACATTGAGATTAGGAGGTTACCCATCCATTAAAGGTCTATATAAAGGAGATGATTATCATTGTAAAGATATGAAGTAAGCATTAATTATTCTATTGTAAGAGTATATTGAAGGTTATCCCCTTTAAGAGACATTGTGGAGTTATTCCTTTCTAAAGGAGTATTGTTGGTGTTTCCCTACCTTAAGGGTATTCTACATATATTGAATATTTGGACATCTTGGTCCACCAATATATATTATGTTGAACTAATCTACATTTAATCTACATTATTTTTAAATATTATAAGTGTGGATCATAATAAGTGGTATCAAAACCTCTACCTAGGTTCAATTCATGAAGTGGGTGGTTACATCAGTATGATAATGTTCATCTAGGGCTTGTATATACGAGGGATCCAAGTGTATGGGCACAAATATAGCCTAGAGTCTAGGTTTTGGAATCATGGCGGGATGTCTACCACATGTCAACATCTCCATCAACCCGTATACAATAATATACATATCCCTAGGTACATAGCTAAACATCTATCACAACCTCCATAATGAAGCATTGGTGTAGAGAGGCAAATTAAGAGTAGTGTGTGTTTAGGTTAGTCTCATCATTTATGTGCACATGTAGCTCATTGGTAGTTGTCAACTATTTTGTTATACCACCTCCATTAGAGTAGGTTTGTATCTATTTTCCTAAAAAGACAATATATTAGTGAATGATATTAAGTGATACATCAAGTGGAACTAGCCCTATAACCTAAAGATTCAATCTATCTATTAGGCCAGCCATAGCCTAAGATTATTTCCATGTTACCCCAAATTTGGAAGGCTTAAAAAATATTCCAAGGGTGAAAATCTAGGTCATAATAGGTGTGTAGGCATTGTTATACATAGTGGGCTATTGAGTCATATCACAAATCCAACCACTAATTCACTTTTCCTCTTTCACACATATGTTTACCTCCTTATGGAATGCAAGTAGGGTTTGTAACTTTAAGAAGGAACATACAAGTCTCCACATAGCTATCAATGATTAATTCAATGTAATAAGACTAAATTTTCACTATCACACCTAATAATGCCAAAATTTACATTTTTTATTATAAAAATACAAAATTGACCAACAAGACACTAGTGATAATCACTCCTATCCTACTAGGCATTCATGTCCTCGATGAAAACTAGGCTCCACATTTGACATTATTTTGGGGTTTCTATATTATTTTTATTCATATAATTGATTTTCCTATTGTTTTAAAATAATTTAGATGTGTATCCTACTTTAATAGATAGGGTTAAGGATATATAAATGATGGGGCATAAGGGTGAATATTAGTTCTACAATAGGCTAACTAATGTGTTAAACTTAGATGTACCCTATGATAAATGTATTAAACTAAGATAATATATAAATATAAATTACAACTATGATGGATATAGAAATGACATAAAAGTGATGTACTTGGTTTTGATGATAATGCAAATCCAAATATGGTACAAGTTAAAAATAGGTTGGACGATAGTTCTATAACAATTATCAAACTCTAGATTTGGTGTCTCTAGCTCTTTAAATAGTTATGTTAGCTTGGGACAGTTACATCAATATTAATATCTAAGTTAGACTCTAATATCCTATACATAATATCCATATAAATAAGATGTAACCACATGGATTATTCTAGGTTTGGCTTCACTTTTGATATAACACATTCAGATTTAGGTCATAGACTATCACTAGCTTTCCATCTTCAATGTGACCTTGGTAAAAATGGGTTAGTGAGCACACAATGTTGATCCAACCCAAAATGATCCCATTGTCAAAGGGCACTACCTACATAACCAATAATCTAGAAAAGGGCCTCAGACTCATGTAGTTTTCTCCTAAATGTTGACTTGTGTGTGAATCATGTAATGTATGTAAAGTAAGTATAAAAGTGGCATATATTGTAACTTATAAAATAAGACCTTATGACTTATCATTTATTAATTCAAATAAGAATATAGGTTATTCTTTTAAGTTATATCAAAATAGTGTAGAATAAGAAAGATTTTGGTAACTTTAATACTTTTTAAATGCTCATTTAGTTTGATTGTTAAGTGAGGAATGAATGAGGGTTGATCTTGTATTCATATCAATCCCTTTCGAGTAATAAATCCTCATTAAACAACTTGAGATGACAATTATAATACATTTCATTTGAAAATTAGATGACTTTAGGGAACATGACACTAGCATCAGTATAGGATTGTAACATCAACACTACTATCTATCCCAAATGTTAGTGTCAAGGAAACAAGAGAGAAATTATAGGCTCAAAACTTGTAGAGGTGTAAGATAAGTACACTTTAAGCATTTTGGGCAAGATAAAATGTCTGTCATAAATATAAGGCTAGTCAAGGCTAAGAGGCATGATATAGAGTAGATGTAAGGCTTGTAAAAACAAGGCATGTGTAAAACTAATAAGAAGAACAAAGTTCTAAGTTTTCCAAGTGTACAAGACTAAGGAAATAAATAAGAACCTAGGTGTGTATGCACACCTTGTCCTTGCTTGAGTTGAATTTGAGTGATTTATTTGTGAATGACCTACAAACAAGATCATGTTATAGTTTCAAATTAGTGCCTATAATATGGGTTCTAAGTACTTGAAATTTATTGATATTGAAAGATTAAGGTTTAAGATTACACCTATGTGTTGAAGTAACTACCTTACCTATTGGAAAGTTGTTTTTTTAAATGATGTGTCATTTTAAGGATATAAAATTTATATTAGGATAAATATAGATAAATATTTCAAATTCATATATCCAAGGAGATATAGATAGATATTGGAAGGCATATGCAACTAAATTTAGAGCAAAATTGAATTGTCACTTGGCAATTGAGACTAGCTCAACCATGCAATCCAATGATGCTTATAATCTAGTGAGTTTAGATGATCAAGTGCAACCTAATAACTTTTAAATATTGAGTGATTTAATCACCTCAACCATACCAAAAGGTAAACCAAATACTTTAGTATATTGGCTTGAAAAAATCCATAAAAGTTCATAGGGTATCAATATGTACAATAGTTTTGGATTATAAAATTGATTTGGATTTCTAAATATTAGGCACATGTTTTATTTCATGTGCAAATTCAATATGACTCATGCTAAAACTATGTATAAAAATGGTACCATGTATATATGTTTTCCAAAAATGTGTATCAGAATCATATAATTGTGTGCTTTGGCCAAATTAGATAACTATATAAGTGTGGAGGGCATATATGGAGAAATCTAAAATTGATATAAGTACCAATGTGGAGGACATGTTTTCAAAACATGCCCCTTTTATAAACTATAGATGTTGAATACTACATAGGTGTGAATAACATGATTCTAAATCATTCCTCCATAAAAAATGTGAATTGATATAAGTACCACACTTAATGAACATGCAGAACATGTTTCTAAATCATGCCTCTACTATAATTTAGAAACTATGAATGTGTGGAATTTATGTCCATATGGCATGACCCCACTGAATCTACAATCTATTAATGTGTGGAATCCATGTCCATATGACATGCCCCCACTGAATCTGAAAAATGTGAAAAGTGTGTAAAACATGCTTCTTAAGCATGCCAACACTAATATTCCCCTGCTTTGAGGTGAGGGAAAAATAGTACCTATAATATACCTCACCTCAAAAGGTTAAGACAACTATAAAATTTATGAATGTAACATATAACATATATAAGGAAACATGTCTAGGTAAATGTATCATTGAAGCACATATAACCAATGTGGTCACATGTAAGCCTAAAATGCATGATAAATATGATGGAAATATCTAGATAATAATGGAATAATATCAAAAATCAAATAAGAATTCAAAATTAAGTCAAAATTCAATCATCTAATGAAACCACAAATAATTAGTGTGTTTAAATTCCACTAAATTGAATGGAGATGACTTATTCAAATGTCCAAAAATCAAGGAATGACATATTCAAATGTATAAGAGGGAAAACATAGGCAAAAATACCATATATAATATAAAATATTCAAATTATTGAACAAGCAATATAATACTAAGGTAAAACACTCAAGTGTCTAAATCAAAATCATAAGCAACTAGCATAAGCATGTCATAATGGCCCATGGATCAAATATGTTAGCAAAAAATGTCAAGTAAATATCATATCAAGTACCATGTGTAGGATACAACAATTAATAAGGCATGTGTATGTACATATGCACTCTCAAACATGATAGTGTTGAGTGATCATTTAATTATATAACTAGTGTGTATCAAGATCAAATAAATGGATGACCCCAATGTCCATATGACATGAGTAGAAAGAAATTATAACATATGAAATATGAGTGTATCATGTATCTATGTATTCCTATAAATGTTTATGTAGGATTAAATGATATTTGATCTCTCAACATGGAACTAACACATAGAAGCCAAGGAGCTAAGAGAACATGTAGGTGCCAAAAATGTTTTTGGGTTTTTGCATTTTTTTTTTTTGTTATTTTTGAAGAGACAAGATCATCATATGATCTCATATAAAGTATTCTCATATGCACCTCCCCACTCAAAACCTAGTGAAATAAATTGGTGGTACTTACAAGAAGCATATACAGGTGAAATATATGTCACTATAGTATCTTTTATGCTCAACATATGTATAATAAGACTCTAAAATTGTAAATTACCAATAGAAGGAATAAGGGGTTTTATATCTATACTCTATGGTTTATTTGGAATAGTAATAGTAGGAACATGTTTATATGCTTTGGATATTTGAATATGGTTCATAAAAATGAGTATTCCATGGTACCCACTATTTATCTCTAATATAAGGGTCTCTCAAGTACTTGCCACCTAATAAAGGGGATTATTTGTTACTTACCCTTTTATGTTTGATTAGCCTTAACATTATTGATAAATAACTACCTAGGTATGAATTTATCTTATTTAATAAGATGCTCATATGGAACACTAGAAACTATAATTACTTGATTGGCATGAATATACTTAATATACCCATGCATTATAGAATGTATTATTTAAAGAGTATGTATTCAAGGTTATCTAAACAACATGTCAAAGAAACCTATATAAGGTATAAATGAGAAATTATAAACCACATGTGTAAGACCTACCTAAAAAGGTAGATCAATCTCACCAAGAACCTTATGGGATGTCCCATCAAATGATCTAATCAATTTAGTAGAGGGGTGTAAATCATGATGAGTATAATCTAGATATATAAGTAATGTCATTGTACAAACATTTTTGCTTGCACAATTATCAATCATAACACTATGTATGAGGTGTTTATCAAGGTATATTCAAATGAATAGAGAGTGAATATCAGAGTCATCATCATTAATTTCATTTTCATCAAAGGAAATGGTAGTTTTCTAAATAATGGGAGGTTTATGTCACATGTAAGTACTAATAACCCCGTGTAGTGGGTGAACATAATAGTATGGAGGAGGATGTGCATTATATGACATTTGGACTTATCTTTCCTTCTTAGAATGGTCTTGTAAAGGACTATTAAATAATTTATACTTATGGTGATCACAAAGTTGCGATGGAAGATCATTAAATGTAATCTATTTGTCATTAATGAGGTCCTTGATTTTATGATTTAAGGTAAAACATTTGTTCATAGAATTCCTAAGGCCTTGGTAATAGTCACAATAAGTATTTACATTATATACTTTTGGTATAGGTCTATTTATATCAACCTATATAGGATGAGGATGAGATATAATATGATACCCTAGAAACCATGGCAATAATCAAGTAGGAGGCTCAAGTAAATGTGTGAATTGTCTCCTTGGTGTATTATATATGACAAGTCAGTTAAGCTATTATACAAATATGTTAATTATGGTGTTTATTTCCTTTTTAGGCTCAGGAGGATTTACCTTATAACTTGGTTTAATTATAAATTTAATACAAGATGTAGATGTAATTGGTGTATTTTCTACATACTTGAGCTTATTAAATGACATAAGATACATTTCATGATCTCGTATAACATACCATAAGCCATCAAAATTTCAAAAATTATTGAACACAATGGAATCATGTAAAGGAGAATACAAAATTTGGCTGAATATGTCTTATAACTCTTTATCTTCCATAGGATTGGTCATTTTGTCTAACATTGTCTTATGTCTTAAGACATATTCATTGATAGGTTCATTGGTTCCTTGTCTGATTTTTTAGTTTTAGCATAAGAAACATTTTTAGTAATGTTAATATAAAAATGTACCAAAAAATAATTTGTATGAGGTTTTAAAGCTTTCCCTGATTGGATAGGTAAGTCATAAAAATACCTAAAATCATAATCCTTGAGGCTTCTTGGAAATAATTCAGTTAAAAATTTATCATCAAAATCATAATAAAGGCATGCCACATAAAAGGTTTGAAGATGTTTTTCAAGATCACCCTTAACATCATAGAATGTGAATTTAGGTGCAATAAATCTAGTAAGAAAAGGGTACACAAATATTTCAAGTGCAAGAGGTTTATGTAGCACATCTTGTGAATCTATAACATGTGAATACTTTTGAATCTTTTTATTCAATGTTTTCAACCTTGTCCTCCAAATATTTTTGAATTGGAGGAGTGCTTAAACTGTGGATCCATTGGAATTGAGATTCGCCAATTGAGTAGTCACTAAAGGCGATGAAAATTTGTTTTAAGTAGTAATAGCCATTAAAACTAGTATTTGTGTTGAAATAATGAGTAAGTTCATAATAGATGTATCAATAGTAGTTTTAGGGAATAAAGGTTGAAACACATAATATGTGCCCCCATTAGATGTATTTAGTTGTAGTGTGTTCAAGGGTAGGGATGTATCCATTACAGTTTTTTAATTTTTGGGCTCAAGTATAATTTTTGAGATTTTATCAATATTTTCATGGTTTTATCAAATACACTCATGAAACATTATAGTTTCATGAACCTAATCATGGTCTACTTTCTCATTTTCATTTGATTCTAGATTTTCATTATAAGAATATTCTTATATGATAATCCTATCAAAAAAATCATTGTCAACATGGGTATCATCATGATCCAAGGTATGAGATCCCTCATTAGTTTGAGACATCTTGTTTGGGTTGAGGGGAAGTTAAATGTGTTAAATAGACACACCCCCAAATCTAAGGCTATGCCTAAGTTGAATTCAAAATAGTGCCAATTTATAAAATTAAAAAGTGCAACAATCTAAAACCCTAGCTAGTTTAAAAATCTAAAAATTGAAAACATTTCTATTCACATGGATCGGGTTCACCAAATGTTTTACCATAATTTAGATATGGATCCTACTTAGGTAGATATGGTTAAGGATATAAAAATGATATGGAACAAGGGTGAATATCAAATATATAGTAGGCCAATCCATGTGATAAACTTAAATGTATTATATGTTAAATTTTTTAAAATGAGATAATCTATAAATAGAAAGTACAACTATACTAGATATAAAAATGACATAAAACTGATGTACTTATGTTTTTATGATGCTAATGCCTAGATCTAGTATAAGTTTAAAATAGGTGGGAAGACAATTTTGGAACAATTATTAGGTTCTAGATCTAGTGTCTCTAGCTCTCTAAACAATTATATCAACCTAAGATGGTTATGTTGACACTATTATATGAGTTTAACACTAGTGTCCTATATGAAATATCAACTAAAATAAGATGTGACCACCTAGATGTTTTTGGTTTTGGATTTTTATTCACTTTGGTGCATTTAGATTTGGTTCATGGACTATCATTCTTGGTGAAATGGCAAAACCCTTAATTTCCATCTTAAATATGACCTTGGGAAAAATGGTTTAGTAGGTACATAGTGTTGAGCTAACCTGTAATGGCCCCACTATTAAAGGGCATTGTCTATATAGAGAATAATCTTGAATAGGACCTAAAACTCTATAGTTATCACCTATGTGTTGGCTTATTAGTGAATCATGAAATGTGTGTAAATCAATTATAACATTGACCTAACTTATAATTTGGAAAAGAAAACATTGTGACTTCTCCTTTAGCCCTTCAAACATGTAGCTAGGTTGTTCATTTGAATTATATCAAAATAGGGCATAATAGGAAATCTTTTAGAAATTTGAGTGTTTTTTTAATACTCATTTGGTTTGATTTGTAGGGGAGGAATGAATGAGGGTTGATCTTGTATTTATGTCAATCCTTTTGGACTAATAACTCACATTAAAGAACTTATTCCAACCATTGTAATAAATTTCATTTACAAATTAGATGTCTTTAAGGCATTAGATACTTATGTCAAGGTGGGACAGTAATGTTAACACTACTACCTATCCTAGACATTAATGTCTATAGAGCATGAGAGTAGGTATAGCCTAAAAAATTATACAAGTGTAAGATAAGTACATTTTAAGCCTCTTGGGAAAGATACTATGTCTATGACATAAATATAAGGCTAGTTAAACTAATGGATAGGCCAAGGGGCATGAGATAGAGTAGATGTAAGGCTTATGTAGAACTAAGAGGAAAAACTAAGGTTTAAGTTTTCCAAGTGTATAATATTGAGGTGATACATAATCATAAAATATCATCTACACATATGCGGTTACCTAATGTTTTAACCTTTTATGGTTTTACAAATGTAAATCCTAAGTTTGATTAAAGGGATGAGTAATCTAAATCAGTGAATAATATGCATAAAATAACCATTGATTTGTTATATATTTTACTAGCTTTGACTTTTTAAAATTAGTAATAAATATGTGAAAATAAATACTTATCTAGAAACAATTTGATATGGATGATTTGGGTGCATGAAAATGAGATATGAATAGGCTCGAATGTCATAAATTAGATCCATATATCATAACCCCTCTTAGATAGTAGCACCACCTCTAGACATAGGTGTCATGTGGCTCTAGTTTCTTGATAATGATGATAGTGTCCTCTATACAAGATTATTCTAAAATTATGTGTACATATGAATTTGTGTTTCTAAGTTTTTTCCTATGTGCATGAAGTATAGAAATCTATATTATGACTATATTAACTTATTTATGATTTAAACCCCAATCCTCCTTGGAATTAAGGTATGAAATGAAAAGTGTGTTAGTTAGTAGGATAAGTTGGACATCCCTAACACCTCATTATGAATAGAGTTGCCTACATACCAATACTTTGAGGAGGGATCAAACATGATGTAGTTATCCCCACCAAAGTGTTGGTGTAAGTAAAAGTGATTCTATAATAATAGTGATATTGAATTTCTTGAGTTTTCTTCAGATTAGAAATTTAGAAAATATGAGCTTCAGGTGGTTGTAGATGGTAGTATGTAAAATTAGGGAAGAATAGGGATTAATAATCTTGTTTTTTCTCAACTTGTTTCATGTTTGAATAGGTATTTTTCATCTAATTTATATCCAATGGATAAAGGTCTAAAATTCATGTATTTATAGTGTTTTTTAGCTTGTGAAAAAAAACAAAAATGTTTAGGCTAAAATTAGGAGGGTTTAAATTTTGAAAATATATTCATTCGAGAAAGATAGGGTAAAGGACATAGACACCATTTTAGGAACACTAACACCACATGACTCTAATGTCCTTAATGTGGTGTTAATGTCTAGTTGGAAAAATGTTAGACATGAAGGGATAAGATTAGGAAATGAGGGGATACCATGTTTAAGATGATTAAGGATGTATGCGTCCTACATAAAGGTTGTAAAAATGTGATAATAGGATCTAGGATAGGTTTAGGGATAAGCTAGGAATAGATAGTCTCAAGTAACACTATCATCACAAAAATACCACTTTTATGTGATTACATTTTCCCACCCTTTATGATAGAAATGTAGTAAACTGAAATGACTATTATAAAGAAAAAATAAGTATACCTAGCCTTACATAGGAAGTGAAGCCTATGAAGCTGAGTCTAAGTATGTGAATCTGGGTCTATGTATGTGAAGTATGATCCAATACATGACTTGGAAATGAAACATTTATAAATAAATCCTTACTTAAGAGATATCAAAAACAAAATACTATGATAAATAAATACGACTAGGTAAATATGTGGGAAAGAGGAATGAATACACCCCATTGGGTATGAAAACTAATGCATAAATGTGGTGATAACCTATGTGTGTGCATATAGTGATAAATAATTGAATAGATTAGATTGAGATGATATATTTCTCAATCCTCATGTTTTGGTGGCTCAAAAACTCAATCTTGTTTTGACTCCATCATTGCCCACCCCTATTTGGTGGATCATGACCTATGAATAGCTTGGATTAGACTGATAGTGTATCCAACCATCTCATGTGGGTGGAATAAGAACTAAATTAGGATATGAATCCATAATTATCAACTCATGTGTAGTAGATGAATCTAAAAATGAATTATGTAAAGTGATAGAAATAACTAATTGAGCATATCTAATTATGCATGTTAGCTCCATAGCCACTCAAGTACATTAGTCAACTTTAGGCCACTCAATATTTCCAACCATGAAAGATGGAGTAAGGAATAAAATTGGTGATAATATGGAATATGATGTCAAGTGTATACAATATAGATAATGACATGGAATTTTCCATTCCATCTAATCAACTTGTGTGTAACTAAGCATATGTAAATATTATGTCTATCACATGCCCCCAATATGATATCTAAGTATATTAATTATGGATTGAGTTGTAATAATTATATCTATGTATATTAATTAAATATGGGAATTACCATGCCATGTATGATGTCCTAATCTAAGAAATTGATATGAATCTCAACTGAACTAGCATACACCTAAGCAAAATCTGAGCATAATTGTCAAACATGTAGTTAAATCTATGTAAATCTGTATTATTTTTGGTGTACTATTTTGGCCAATTTGAGTTGTCTTGGAAGTGAAGATATTTTAAATTAACATCATGTGGTGGTAGTGTCTCTATTTGGGTGCTAATGTCTATCTGGTATAAAATCTATCACTATACTACTTTTTGAGTAACTATTTTTCCATGTGTTTACATGTGTCTAATTTTATGAAACTGAGCCTATGTGTTGATAAATGTTCTATGAATATAATATAGGATCTTGATCTCTGTGACAAACCCTTATGAATCCTCCCTCTTTTGAGGGTAGTTTTTGAACCTATTTAAGAACTATACTCAAAATAAAAATATCCATAAAATGTGTGTTAGTTAGAGCATTTATGATAACTACATGATAATCCAATATAATGTGCAAACATAACATAGCATGTATTATAATCTGAAAATAAAAATTTAATGTAATATTTATGTCATGTCTTGAATTACACAAGGGTTTAAATATAGATGTAATCAATGTATATAACAATAAATATGAGTAGAACTCGATAACTACCTAGGGGGATGGGGCATGATATCCATCATGATACCCAAATAAGAAGGGTAGATGTATGAGATCCCTCATGGAATTAAAAAATAGGGTGTTTAACAAGAAAATATAAGTGTCATGGCCATGACACATAAAATAAATGATACATACAAAACATATGAGGCATGTAAAATAGGCCAAGTGGTTATAATACAAGGGACATGGGCACATATCACTAAATATGATAAATTATGACATATAAGGACATGTTTGAATGTCTGCATACATAAACAATAGGCAATTTCACTTGGACCCACACATAAGGACATGTTAAAATGTCTAAATACACAATTAGTAAATCACATGCAAGGGACATGGGCCCGTCTAAATCATACATACTATGAATAAAAGTGGTGTAGAGCCAAAGAATAATGGCATTTTTAGATTCCCTCAAATATAAGAAGCATAGAAAAATATAATAAAGTATATAATAGGCAAATGAGAAATGAAAGTATGCATTAATTTATTACTAATCTATTTGATAACTAGGATGTACATATGTTGAGTCTAAAGTAGTAATAGCTAGAAAAAAATCTAGGTATGAGTAGAAATAATCAATATCAAGATACAATAATGCTAAAAATGGAATGTAGAGAATGTAAGGTTATAACCTGGTAATATAAACTATGTATAATATGCCCCAAAGAGGTAAAATGTGTCAAATAAATAACTATGAATTAGTGTATATGCCCCCAGTGGGTAGATGATAGAAAGTTTAGATTAGTGTAGTGGACATGAGTCTTGTATGCAATCTACAAGTACTTGAAAAGAACAAGTGAAGAATGTATTATGATAAAACTAACTATATTAAGATATATAACATATGTAATGTCTAGGAAATATAAGAAATGTAAACATAATAATGTATACAATCTATAAATTTTATGTTTTTTGAGTAATATTTGAATGTTTTGTGTTTTTCAAATATTGTATTATTTTTGTATTTTCTAGATATAATATATGTATAAGTAATATGAAAATAATATATGTACAAGTAGAAAATAAAGAGGGAAAGTATGAACAATAAGGTATAAACCATACTAACCGATCAGTATCATAGGAGACTCACTATCATTATGGCCTATGTCAAAAATAGCAATAGTAATCTCTTATGCAGTGTGAATGTTATGTTGTAGTTTGATGTTGTTGCAATAAAAATCTAAGTATTGTTCAACATTAGTATCATAATAACCTAGAATACTAGAGGGAATTTCCTCATACTATGGAGTTGACCTTTTTGAATTATGCTTTGGAAGATTGGTTGTGATTTTTCCCTTTAAAACTGTTCTTATTATAGACATATGGTGTTGTGGAGGATCTTTTAATAGAAATACTCTTGTGAAATTGCTTATTGTTTTAGAATGATTTTGGATTTGAAACCTATGTTATAGATTTTTCTATAATATTTCCTATGTATCTATATTTTTTGCCTTGATAAATTGTATATGAGAATGATTTTCCTTAGGATGTTCAATAAATCCCAAACATTGTTGAACATCATTATCAACTACTATAATAGGAGTAGTGATACCTTGGTAAAATTATTATAGATACATTTTAGCTAAAATTATACCATTATAAAAGTTGACCCTCACTTTGGAGAAGTAACTTTGCATCTTTTACTTGCTAGACTTGTGCTGGTTGTATTATTTCTTATTCTTATTGTGCATTGTGAACATTTTATTGTTTTGATTTATGCTTTGGTATCCATTTGTGTATTGTTTATGAATTTAATCATTTTTGAATTGGTATATGTTCCATTTTATGTTGTGTAGATGATGTGTCACTATGTGGGTTATCTATATCCATTATTTGTTATATTTTCCTTTTCAATGTTAAACATGAATTAGTGTGGTGCCCATGCATTATATGATATGCACAAAAAAATTTAGATCTCCTCATTAGGTGTAGAGGAGGTATGTTGATCAAATTAACTTTAATCATTTCTATCAGTACCTCACTTTAACTCTTAATTAATCTTTGAATGGTTTTTAAATCACTAGTTGTAGATGTACTTTGTTGTGATTTATGATTTGGATATAGAACATTTTTTTCCATAAATTAACTAGGTGAAGATACATATACATGATTTACACTATTATACCTTAAAGGACATTATCTTATAAATTAATTTTCTAATGTTTTAATATTTTCATGCAATAGTTAATTTAGAAATTTTAATCTCATAATTATCTTACTCATACAAAAAATTTAATCACATACTCTCACAAGTACAAACCCTAGTTGCTTTTGATTGAACATGTCAGCACACACCATATAGGAAATGGGTATGAATAGGCTAAGTATGGAGATTAGTGAAACTAGTATAGGTTGCTTCATCTTTTTAAGGAGTGATAGCATGGAATTGGTTTGAGGGATAATATATATCACCCTCATGGATATGAGGAGGAGAAGGTTATTTTGTCTTGTGCATGAGATATGACATTGAAATTTGAAACATAGTTGTTATATTATATCTTAAATCCTCAATGTGTATAATGGATTGCTTGTTAATGTAATTCCATATAGGATAAAGATAACATGATATGAGACATGAAATATATTTCAATTGATATAAAACATCATCTATACATGTGTTTATGTCTTTTTTGAGTTCATTCTAAATTAAATGAAATAAATATGCAAATGAAAGTACTAAATTTTTCAATAAAAAGTGACTAATTTCTTCTATAATTATGATCATGATTATATGAAATATGAATTAGAAGATATATGGATCTAAAATATAAGTGCTAGAAATGTAAACCCTAGGTTATCTAGGGTTAAGGTTTGTGAAATATTTGAAATAATTTGGGTTCACCAAATATTTTAACCTTTTAAGGTTTAATAATGTAAATCATAAGTTTGATTAAAGGGTTGAGTAGTCTAAATTAGTGAAATAATATGCATAAAATAACTAGTTATTTGTTATAGTTTTGACTAGCATTGAATTTATAAAAATAGTAATAAATATGTACTCATAAAGACTTATCTAGAAAACACCTGATATAGAAAATTTGAGTGATATAAAATGAGATATGAATATTTCTAAGTGTCATCAATTATATCCCTATATTATAACTTCTCCTAGATAGTAAATCCACATTTGGATGTAGGTGCCATGTGGCTCTAGTGTCATGACAATAAAATTAGTTCCCTCTCTACAATACTACTTTAACTTATACATGCACATGAATTTGTTTTTCTAGGTTCTATTATTGCATGCATGAAGTCTAAAACTCTATATTATGACTATAATAATTGATTTATAATACAAACCCTAATTCTCCTTGAAATTAAGGTATTAGCTGAAAATTGTGTTTGTTAATAGGATAAGATTGACATCTTAAACACTTGATTATGAAGAGAGTTGCCTACATACCAATACTCTGAGGAGGGATCAAGTTCAATATATTTCTCCACTCAAGATCAAGCTATTATATAATGATAGTGGTTTTGAATGCCTTGAGTGTGTTTGAGATTACAAATATATAAAATCTAAGCTTAGGGTAGTTGTAGTTGGTAGTATGTAAAAGTATGATAGAATAGGGATTAATAACCTTGATTTTTCTCAACTTATTTCATGTTTGAATAGGTAATTATTTTCCATCTAGTGGATAAAGGTCTAAATGTCATGTATTTACAGTGTTCTATAGCTTGTGTGGATAATAAAAAATGTGTAGACCAACCTTAGGAGGGTTTTACCTTTGAAAATATATTAATTTGGGAAAGATAGGGTATAATACATATTCCCCATTTTGGGGAAACTAGAACCACATGAATCTAATGTACTTAATGTGGCACTAATTTCTAGCTAGAAAAATGTTGGGCACAAAGGGCCATGATCAAGAAATGAGGGTTTAAGACTACATTTAAGTTGTCTAGGGATGCCTTTAGCCTACAAAAAAGATGGAAAATGTGATAATAAGTTGTATGATAGGTCTAGGGTCAAACTAGGATTATGTAGTCTCAAGTAGCACTCTTATCACTCAAGTTCCACTTTTAGGTGATTACACCTAACGACTAAAAAAATTGAGTATATTTCCCTTTCACATAGCTTTTTTTCATTTTGTTTGTTTTATTAACTTGTTAGTTTTACTATTTAGAATTGTATTTAAAAAATTTAAATTTATTATATTCTCATTTTTATATATTATGATTAATTATTATATTAATTTAAATTTAGATAAAAAATTTGGTGAATTTGTGTATCTATTTGAACCTTGTCTAACACTAGGTCTTCTACAGTGTTCCAAAATTTTAGATTTTTAGTTATTTTTAGTTTATTTTATTATTAATATGCATGTTAAATTAATTTATTCACACACTCTTGATGGAGTTATTATACCCATTGAAATTTATAAAACCAATGAATCTAAATCTACTCAAGAAAGTGGGTTTCATAATATGGATGCCAAAGAGTGTATCCAATACCTTGATGCCTGTCATGAAACATATAATAGAAACATGAAAATTAAACTACATATTAAGAACCAAGTGATTCTATTTATAAACCTATTTTACATACTACCATAATTGTGTCCATTACCATGGTTGAATCTATTATTCCATCCACATCATTTGGTTTTTTAGAAAGACATGATTTACATCAAATTTATATGTTTATGCCTAACCAAGTGAATCATTACAATCCTTTTATATCTACCCATACTACACAACATACCTTATATATTAAAAAATCCATTAATCAATTAGTTATATTTATTCAAGATAAGGTATTATAATTAGAGCAAGGCATCCCAAAACCAAGCCAATTATTAGATTCTCATGCTTTACTTCCTAATTTTTTAACACATGATATTAAATCCTATTATTTACCCACCAAATTTAAATGTATTAAGCTTAATTTATATGAGGTTAAAGGATACATAAACAAAATTTATGGTATTTTTATGTATCATGTTTATATTATGCATTTAATGATGAAGTGATAACTATTTATTTTTCCAAGGAGCCTAAAAGACAATGTTTTGCATTGGTTTTATGATTTTAATATTCAATCTATTAAATCATTCAACTATTTAGTGGATTTATTTATCAATAAATTTTTTATCAAAATTTATGAGAAAATTTTGTGTGCATAAATTACTAATCTCAAATAAGGAACCAATGAACCTATCAGTGAGTATGTATCTCATTATAAGACCATGTTGGACAAAATAAATAATGTATTAGTAGACAAGGAATTAAAATACATAATAAAAAAGTTTAATTTCACCCTTTCATGATTCAATACTTTTTAATAATTTAAAATCATTTGAAGATAATTTTCATACATCTAAGGTACAAGATAAAAAACTAGAATTAAAGATTCAAGCCAATGTTATTTATTGACCTTATAACAAAGTTATTTTATCAAATCAACCATAAATATGATTTTATAGATTATCATAACCACATTAAAAATTAATAAAAATGTTGATTAAATGACACTTAATCACTTTGCCTCCCCCATATGAGGTTTACATGAATAATCCAAAAATAGAATTATTTGATAAAAATGCATTAATGCATTGGTCATTCTACAAACATGTATTCTAATATCAAATATCTCATTTAGGATCTCATTGATGATAATATTGTGAATAAGGAATATAATAGAGGGGAGGCTAGTATAATATTAGTCCACTAAAACCAAATCAAAATAACACACTAAACACTAAAACCTATAAACTAGACATTAGGGAGAGCATAAGTAACAAACATGTAATGAAAAACACAACTAGAAAACAAAATAAATCATCCTTTTACCTTTTCTATAGCTCTAAAATAAATTTCTGAAGTGGCTTGCTAAGATTTATGCATCAATAAATCTTTATCAATGAATCTCCCTTTGCTCCACCTTATCTTGGCACCTTGGCTTGGTTTATTGGTTGAGGAATTTAGCATGGTAACACTACTTTAAAGGTTTATTTGCATCTAATAAATTTTCACCAAAAAACTTGTTTATAAATATGGCCTTATATCTACAACCTCCAAAGTTAACTCTCACCCAAGGTGAGTTAATGTTGAGTTTAAAGATGAAATGAGTTCAAAATACCATAGGTAAGTTGAGGCTAACCCTAGTTGAGTTAAAAAATTTAGTAATATTATGATTTTCAATTAATAGGCATGGCTCTCAAATTATATATTTTGAGATATTTTGGGAGAGCTTGACAACTCATAAAGTTAGTGATGAAAAGGCTTGATACTTTAATTTTTGGAATTTTCATTCTTAGATATTCATTAATTAAAAAATTTAATTTATCTAAGCATTTAATCTTGTTTAATTATTTGATTCATTTTGATTAGAATTTTATCTCTTTTAATAATTGTTCAAGTTTCCTATTTAATGGATCTATAGGCCAAACTACCAATTTGCTAGGTTGCATGATTGAGGATGAATCTATGAGAGGTTATTTTTTCATATGGTATAATTACCCAAATAGGGATGCCTCAATATTATTATGAGAATTGATGAATGGTGTGTGAATGAAATTGGGACATTCAATGATTTTTAAGCTTAATTTTTATTGTTTGGTAGAAATAAGTCTAAAGTTTGGTCAAAAGCTAGTTATTGCCAAAATAGAGTGTCTAAAGTTTTCCCCTATTTGGGAAGGCATTAAAAACTATAGGCACAATAACATATTATAAAATAATGAAAATTATTAATGATTAATTCCCCAACAAGTTATGGATGAGCCCTAGATGCCTCATTTAGGGAGTGATCTACAAAGAAGGTCAGTGATCAATCCTTAAAAATATGGAAAAAGATCAGACCAAAAGGTAAAGTGGGTGGAAAAGATTAATTTTTTCAAAGGTGGTTATAATTAGTGGCATAATGAGATGACCTAGTTGAGTAGATAAAAAGGGTGATTTACCTAAAGGTGGTTATAATCATTAGCATAATAAGGTAAAAAGATATTGATTTACCTAAAAGGTAGTTATAATCATTATCATAATGAAAATAGTAATTTTCCCAAAGGTATTTATAATCATTAGTAGAATGATAACATTCCCTAGTTGGGTGAATAGAGATAATGATCTACCCAAAGGTGATTATAATCATTAGCAAAAATAAAAATTCCATAGTTGGGTAGAAGAATTATAATGATTTTCCTAATGATAATTATAACCATTAACATCTAGATAGATCAAAACACAATGATTTGACCAAAGGCAGTTATAATCATTGGCATGATAGTTTAGAGAAATATGAAGAACTAGAAAAGGGGGATTATGTACTAAATTTATACTCAAGTAGTAAGGGTAACCTATTAAAGAGGAGAAATATGAATTTGGGAACCTAATAGTATGGAGATGCACATCCTAACTAGTAAGGATTAAAATTCTTTTATGATCTAATTACTCTATATTTGGAAAATGATTTTTATGGATCATAAATTTTTTAGGTGACCAAGGAGAAGTATTGTAGCATCATTTCTTATAATATTTCCCAAGCTAATTTTTTTTTTTATCATGTGATATTATGCATCAAGATGTAAAACATTATGAGAAAGTAGATGGAATATACATAAGGATTGACACACTATCCAATAAATAATTAAAAATAATGCATAAATGATAAAAAGCATGATGATAATGTCGACATATGAATATGGATGGAATTAAGGATAATGCATAAGGAATCACTCAATTAACATGTATATACTAAGTCAAGACATAAAAAATAAAGAAAACAAATAAACAAATAGAAAGATAAAACACCATTAAACAAAAAGTACAATAAAACACCAAGAAATAAAAAGTGAACAAAATAATCAAAATAACATGAAATAAACACAAATAATGGTTAATCATAATGTTAGAGCAAATATAAAATAAATTTTGCATTCATGTGTAATAGAGGTATTACTCTTAAGGATAGGGTGACCCCTAGGCTAGATAACAATGATGATAATATAAAAACACAATAAAAATTGGCATACAGTTATGCCTAGTCTATAAGGGAACAATGTCACACAAAATGATAAATATTTCCCCTAGGTTATAGGAGACAACAAAACAAAAAATAAAGGGGGAATAGAAAAAAAGGAATGGGTAGCTGAGCTGATTCTAGATGTACTAAGAAAGTGGATGTTGCATACATAATTCCATGGATGTAATATCCAGCATGAAATTTAGGCTAAATGTATTTATCCTAGCATATGTAATAGAATAAAATGAGGATCAATAAAAACATAATTTTATTGTAGAGGAATATGTGAATGGTCTTAAAAAATGGTGAGCGCATGAGATAAATCCTAATGGTCATTAATGTATCAAAATAGAATACATAATGTGCACAATAGAAACTCATAAAATGGTGAAAGTGTAAGTCTAAAGGCTAATATGGATGGGTAAATTAAAGGACAAGTTGTTACTTGTGAAATAGTTAGGCTTCCTAGGATCTTTAAGATAAAGAATTGATCAAAAATAAATCAAGGTGTGATTAAGCTAACTCGAGATACCCCATGTATCCAAGAGTAGCTTACATAGTCCTTTAAAATCTTAGGATGATGTAGTTCTCCTAGAAATGGGAGGTAAAATACCAATATGGTCTAAAAATAAATTAAACAAAGACGTCCCATCCCAAAAAAATTGATGGCTTTATATTTGACATGAAAATACTAAGCTAATTGTCATGATTTTGTGACTTTTAGGACTTTTTAGATAATTGACAAATGTTTTTAGAATTTTATAAACATCTCAACTCAAAATATAACTATGAAATACTAAATAATCAAAATAACAAAATGGTAAGAGCGTTCAAACCTTTAATTACTCACAAAATGGTGAAAACATGGCAAAAGGGTGAATGATCTAACCTCAACGTGAATTTAGCATTACCTACATAGTACTATTAGGACCTAAAGTCAATATAGTTATACCTTACATCAGAGGAATCTAACTATGTAGAAATAAGTTCCTAAATTAGGAAAATGGGACAATATATAAATATGAATGGCAAGGTGACACTGATAATGAATGATAAAGGTGTTGTTTTTAATTTTTCTAGAGATGGTTATAATTAGGAAAAAATGTCATAGGTCAATGATACTAATTTACCCAAAGGTGGTTATAATTAGTAGCACAAAGTGAGATATTTATTTACCCAAAGGTAGTTATAATTAGTAACACTCATAATGTAATGAAATAAAAAATGAAGGATGAAACTGCCAAACCATTGTAAAACTAGTCTAAGATACTACCTCTATCTAGAATACTAAGTCAATTACTGAAACTTGATCTAAATCACATTGTTAAAGGTTCCCAAAGAATTAATGGAACAAAAACAATGTCAAAATAGTGGATAGTGAGGGTTAAAACAACTATGAATAATAGGGAAGGTATGGTATAATGATATATGGTATGATACAAAGAAGATGATAATATGGTACAATGTAAATGTGCCTCATAGACAATACTTCAAGTCTTTCAAGGGAAATAATTCTTGAGGTATATGATGTTAATTGGATCATCAAGTTTATCCCCATCTAGTGTAGTGGGTATGTAAGCTCCAAAGCCATAATTTGTAACAATGACATATGGGTCTATTTAATTAGGTTTGAAATTGACTTTGTTCTTCTTCTCAATAGTGGATTTTTTTTGTTTTATTTGAAAACAAGATCCCAAAAATCAAACTCTATATGTTTGACCTACTGGTTATACTAACTATGGAGTATTTTTTATATTTTTAAAGGCTATTTACAATGGCCATTTTTCATCAAGTAACTATATCTCTTGAAGGTGAGCTACCCTATAATATTCATCATCTAGGATATGTTTCAATGAGATATGAAGAGAAAGTAACTCAACCTCAATGGGAAGAATGGTCTCAATGCCATAGACTAGGGAATATGGAGTGGATTTTATTAGAGTGAGGTAATTAGTGTGATGTGCCAAGAAGGAATACAAATTTAAAGGTGCCAATCATAGCCAACATCATTAAAAACATTTTTAAGGATGTTGACAATGGTTTTCTTAGATGCCTCTACTTGGCCATTACCTTATGGGTAATATGTAGTATAAAAATGTTAGGTGATATTGTACTTGACATAAAGTGTTTTGACATCCTTGTTCTTAAATGATCCTCCATTATTAGATATAATATTAGGTAGGTACCCTAATGATAGATGAGATGATTTAATATGAATTTGGAAATCTATTTTTTAGTCAAGTGAGGGGTATAGCTTCAACCCACTTAGTGAAATATTCAATAGTGGTATGATCTATTTATGGCCATCATATGAGATAGGTTAATATTACTAATGACATCGAGTCCCCATATTAAAATTGGCCATGGTGTAAGATTTTTTTTGTGTTTTGTCTAGGGCATGAATTAGATTGGCATGTCTTTGACACTTCTGATACCTTTTGACATAAGTAGTTGCATTTGCATCCATAGTTAGCCAATAATCATTGCTACATAGGATTTTTATCTAATACAACCTAGTTGGTGTGGGATCCACATACTCCTTTGTGGATTTCCCATAATGATAATGTTTCTTCTAAAAAATTTAAACAATGAATTAGAGTTCCATCAAAGCCACAAAGGTAAAGTGTTGGGCCAAGTAAGGTATAACATCAAGCTTGGTGGGTAAAGGCCTTTTTTTGTTTGTGTGATAGGTCTTGTGTGATGATATGGTCATAAAGATAGGTAAAGAGGTTTGAATACCAAATATATGTGGGAAAAAAATATCATGGATCATTGTGATGGTTAAAGGTTCATGAGAAGGAACTATAAGATTTTCAATGATTAAATGATGTTATTTGACCTTATCAGTGTGGTAGATCAAAGAACCAATGGTGGCCATGACATCCAATGCTATGTTACTAGTCCTAGGTATGTATTCAAATTGTATGTTGGAAATCTACTATTTGAGAACATAGATCATGGCATTATATGGTACCAACTTATCATGTTTAGTGTGAAAATAGTCTGTTACATGATTTATGATTAATTAAGAATCACCATACACATTAAGATGATGAATATTCCATTATACTACCTAATGAATCCTTACAATAAGGGCTTCATATTTGGCCATGTTTTTAATATAAGGAAAGTTGAGACATAATTAGTTAGGGATAAGATTCCTCTATAGTGTAATAAATAATAGGTCTATCCTTAATCCATGTGATGTAAATGACCCATCAAAATATAAATTCCAATACTATTCCTCAAAGATGTTTCAATCATGGTCATGATGGACTTATCTATGAATTGAAAAGTGATGGGTTTGATATCTACAAGGGGAGATTCATTAAGCTAATCTATAAGTACTAGTCCCTTTAAAGCTTTTTGGTTAACATACTCAATCTCAAACTCACTCGAAAACATGATCCATTTAGCCATATAGCCTTGTAAAGTTGTATTCAATAGTAGATAATTGAGTGGATATTCTTTGGAAATAAGTATGGTCTTGTTGTTAATTATGTAATGCCATAGCTTTTGGGATGGAAAAACCATATCTAAATAAGATTTTTATATTGGAATATAGTTGTGTTCATACATGACCAATGTATAGCTTAGATGGTACATGACATGTTCTTTTCCATTTTCATCATGTTGAGCTAGAAGTGGCCCCAAGGCTTTATCTATGATATATAGGTATAGTAGGATTGGATTTCTTGGCATTAATGATAAAAAATAGGTGGATTAGTAATATATTCCTTTAGACACTAAAAATTATCTATGACATTATTCATCCCAATGGAATGTGACACTATTATTTAGTAATTATGTAAATGGATGGCATTTATCAATTAATTATGAGATGAATCACCTACTAGATTGAATATTTCCTTATATATTGTAGATATACTTTAAATTGGAAGGTGGTGACATCTCGATAATGGATTATACTATGGTAAGATCAACTTCAATGCCTCAATGAGAGATGATGAAGCCTAATAATTGTCTAGAAGTGACAACAAAAATTTATTTCTTGGGATTGATTCTAACCTTGTATTCATGAAGCCTACCAAATATTAGATATATATATTAGTTAGATGATCAACATGAGTCTTTGATTTACCCAATATGTTGTTGACATAGTCTTCAATAATTTCATGTATCATTCATGAAATATAATGATAATGGATCTTTGGTATGTGACACCAACATTCTTGAGGCTAACTGGCATAACTTAGTATCAAAGCCTTCCCCAAGGAGTGGTGAACACTATTTTATGTTAGTCTTTAAGTGTGATCTAGATCTAGCTGTATCTTAGAAATCCATCCATAAGTGAAAGCATCTCATACCACATTGTATAGTCAAGTATCATTTCAATATTTGGCAATGGAAATTCATCCTTGGGATAAGCCTTGTTTATATCTCTAAAATTGGTGTAGATTCTAATTATTTTAGGCTTCTTACTGATAGGCACAATATTCAAGATCTAATCAAATAGTTGATTAGTCATATGCATATTGCTTCTTTATTTACTAGTACATCAATATGAGGATGCATCTTATGAAATGTATGGTTCATAGATTTTGCATCAAGATGTACAACAAGGTGGTATACAACCAAGGTAGGGTCCATAACTTGCATGTATGAAGAGGCCCAAGTAATTATGTCAATAAATTCCCTCAAAAGAGATGTAAAAATTCATATCCCTCATTAGTGAGGGACATACTTAATTTGATCCATTTTAGGTCATTTGGAGTCTTGATGATGACTTCTATGGTATCTTCTACTAGAATATTTGAGCCATCCTCCAAAATGGTTGACAAAGATTTGAATTGTCTAGCAATTATAAAGTCCTCTATTTGGATTGGTTCTTTAAGATCACCTAAACTAGATGAACCTAAATCTCCTAATGGTAGGGATGGCCATGTTACAAATATTGTAATAAATTCTTGGTAAATTTGATCAAAGGCATGTTATTATATAGAATTAAACTCAAACCCAAAATTAAGTTCATCATTGGTGGTCTCTTCATCTTCATTTGAGGAAAGGTAAACACCCTCATCTAATAGAACTTAAAACAAGTCTTCACAAAAAGACTCACCTTTTTATTTAATTTTATCATGGTCCAAAATCACCTCAAAGAGGTTTTCACTTTTGGGACCTCAATGTTTTATTATTTTTTATTTGGATAAGGGTATTCATCCATTCTCAAAATTAAGTTGCATGATATAATTTTATAGATAAAAATTATTTGTGGTCTCCTAATAAAACATTGTCTCTTAGGCTTAGACAACTAGAAAAGGCCTCATCATTCTCAAACTCATTTATAGGCACTATAGATTCTTATTACTCCCATGATATAAGTTGAGGGTGATATCGAGGAAGTGGGTTATGTTAACTTATATGGGTAATGGTACAAATTTTATGTGGGTCAAACAAGTTGGTATTGGTAATATATTCATAAATGTTATGATTAGACTCTGATTCATTTTCAACATCATCATCACTACACATTAGCATTGAACCATGAATTAGATATGTGGGGTCACCCTTAGGTAGTTTAAAGTTAATACCATAAGTTCCTTTGTACTTAGTTATAGAAATTAGATCAAGAGTACCTTACTGATTTGGCCTAAGACCTCCTTATTCATAAGATTGGTTATCTATGATCCTATTAGGGATATGATATTTGGAATTTTTGTATAAATAAACCAACTCACCATTGTAAAACTAAGATTAATCATTAGAAAGTGGGTCCTCTTCTTGTCTTATGGCTTGTGTAAAAATGATAGGAGCTAGACTATGATGGTTGTCTTTTCTTTTTTGTTTCCATTCCATGTAAGGTGGTTTTGCTTTAGGTCTTCTATAGGACTTGGGGTTAATATTAATAATATGGAATGTGCCATGTGTTAAATAATCTATTGGGCCAATGAAAAAGATGGTAAAATGATTACATATTTTTAGAGAAGACATATGAGAAGATGAGTCAAGACTATATGGGTCTATATAATTGGATTTGGGAAATTCAACAAGTATTTATATCTTTATCTTTTTTAAAAACTAAATCTAGGTCAAAGTAGTAATTGTAACAATTGAAAAAATTTGAATTTCAGGTCAAATTAGGGCACTTATAGTTAAAATTGGATTTTATATGTCTATAGTGGGTGTAATATAAGTTTCATGGGGTGTATTATATTTTAATTGATGTCAATTAATGTTATATTATCTTTGGTCAATTAGTTTTTATGTCTATTTATATTTTGAGTCATTTTAGGGGTAAAAAAGGGTGCATTTAATGATTTGTATAGGTTTATTGGGAAAATTTAAGGTAAAAAAGGCTTATTTCATGCCCCATATTTCCAATTAAGTATTAATCAACTGACATAACTAAAATATTGTAGGTTATGCAAAAGAAAGGGTAGTTTCTTGAAGGAAAAGAGGAGTTTATCACCTATATGACCTCTTTGGGAAGTGTGAAATGTGGAAAATGATTAGGGAGTGAATATTCAGCTTACCCATGCTCAATTACACTCTTTTTTTGATTTATAAGTATCATTTATTTCTCAAAACTATTCATATCCTTTTTATCCCTTTTTGGCAAGCAAAAGTGACTTGAAGGTTTTTGCTTGGTACAAACAACTCAGGGTGTTTCAAGGGAAATGATTTTGGGAGTTATTTTTACACTTAAATACCTTCATTTAAATATAATAATTTTTAGTAATGATTAAATATTCTTTATGAACCATTGCTAACAAGTTGATTGTGTAAATTTATTAGTTATTTCATGTACCCAATAGGTTTTACCTTTTTTGGGAAATTATGTATGAACCAATTATTTATTTTTATGAAAAATGATTTTAAATTCCTCCTTAGATGATTTAAATACTTTTTTTCATGTTTTAATTTGATTTTATGAGCCCATAACATCAAATTTGTAGACTGGTCTCTTTTGAGTGCAATAAGCAATTTTCACTATCTTCAAGAAATTTGTCATTTTTCATGGCTTCATATGGTTGTGATAGGCTATTTAAAATGTATTAAATGTCTTATTTTTATCCTAATATTTAAATCTAATTATCTAAGACAATCTTTCCATGCAGGTGCAGTCATGAGAAAGAGATGTGCACAGTCTACCATTAAGATGCTCATCCACAGGTGTTTGCAAGAAGTTTCATATTGAATAATTTTATCTTGAATTAATTAAAGTATTTTAAATTTGGGTAAGATTAATTTTGTAATTTTAAAGGAGAAGTGATTAAATTTAAATTAAAACTTCTTGAATATATGAAATAATTCATGCTTGTTACCTATATCAACCCAAAGAGCCATCTACATGAGCCTCTTAAGATGAGGTTAGAGTCAAATGGAATTTTGAATGATATATCATCATTTTAGAGTACTAATACTAAACTTTAAAATATTTATAAATCATATAACTGGTCATAAACATGCATATCATGTCCATTTCCTACTTATCCTCACCTTCACTACCTATATGAGCAAAAAGCCACCTATAGGTGATACTAACATAGAATTTAGGAGCCATTATGAGGTGTTGAAATATGAATATGAACCCTATTATATAATTCAAAATTATTTTAGAAATAATTACAGGCATATTTTAAGAGATAGTTGAGAAAATGGAAGTGTAAACTCTTTAAAGGTTCAAATGACTATAATCAGGCCCACAGTTCCTAAAGACACTTAACAGAGGCCTGAAGCATTTTGTGAGGGTTACTCAACAAAGTTTCCTAGAGTTATGAGACACCTAATTGATTAAGCATTATATAGTATAAAAATTACAAGACCTTTAAAAATTATATAGGGTATAGGGTTAATATGGATTGATTTCTTGGAAGCTAAAAAACTAACCAATTCATGACTATTCTTAGATAATATTCTCTTTAAATCTGAGGCAAAAAGAGACCTTATGTTATCAAAGTTGCAAAATTAACCATGCCATTATGTTTGATGAGTTATAAATTTGTTAAATTAAGTAATTTTAATCCAAAATACACTCAATTAGGGTGATACATGATAATTGGCTTCCTATAATTATCCTCAATCTATACACTATGAAAACATGCACCTACAACATGGGTCAGATAGGTAAGGTATATAAATAGTGACATAGGGATGAATTTGATGATTTCAAAACCATATAGGGTGAAATAAACATTATTAAACATGTAATTTTACTTTATATAATGTTTAATGGAGCTCACAAGTACCATGACTAAATGATAATGCCATATGTGCACCTACAATAACTTAAGCAAGATTTCCCAGTCATTTTTGAGAAGACTCTATTTATTAGGTTAAAAATGCATAAATAATTTTAATATATTATAATTTTTGTTTTAAAAACTATAAAATAATTATATACCCATAATTATCTTCATAAACTCTAATCAAAATCCCATGAAACCTATAACAAGGATAAAGGAGCAAGGTATCTCAATTGGAAGATAGTGGAGTACCTGGTCATGATAAAATAGTGCATGTGAAGGGATAATGAAGGCTAGAATGATAAATAAAGTATAGTATAATCTAAATTAATAATATTTAAATATTAAAAATCCATTTACATAATGAAACAAACCTATTGAGGCCCCTTATGACCCTAGTGTACACCTATAATAAACAAGGTAGATAGTGAACTAAAATTGATTATTCAAAAGTGTTATAGTTCATCCAAGGTAAATTTATGTATGAGTGGGTGATTAATAATAAATTTTTTGTAATTATAACACCTATATACCATGTTAAATCTAAATTTCACCTCAAGTAATCTCTAAGGTGGTCCAAAATCAAGGTGTCTCAATCAAGCAGGGAGGATTCATTTTAGGGGCTTAGGATGCATGGGAGAGGATTTATAGTAAGTTAAAGTGATTAATGGTTTATAAACATATAAAACATGGTTATTTAGTTTTTTATACATTATAAATAGTTAAAATACAACCAAAAAATGAATCTAAGTAGGTATATATAGTCCATTTTAGGAACCCTGTAAAGTCTGCACTCCAAGAGGTCTGTCTTGGAAATTGAGGAGGTTTGAGTGTCTAAACACCTAATAAATGGATAAAAATTGGTAAAAAAATTTATATTAGTTGATAAATATCATAAATAATTAGATTATTTTGATAAAATAGGGGAATTACCCTGTATTTTGTATTAGATAGGGGGTACTTTCCCCTCATGCAAGATTGGCAGGTTTTGGCCATGGGGGTTAAAGGATGAGATAGGAGTTATTTTGACACTATATTAAGGTGATATAATATTAGATACATAAAAAAAAACATGATAAATAAAATAAATAAGGATAATATCCATTTTATAGGTCTTGACCCTCAAATTTGTAGATAACCCTATTAGGTTTGGTGTAGGCCTAAAGTCAAATGGGAGTCTAACTTCTATTGAAACTATTAAAAAGATTTATAAGCTATTGTAAAATGTGTTTGGAATATCTATAGGTGTTTTTGAACCATTTTACGGAAAATAAAATCATTAAAGGTTATTTTAAACTTAAGTTTGTAGTTAAGCCTACTAGGCACACTTAGGCATAGGATCCAGGTAGAGGGTCATTTCCAATTTAATTTCTCCAATCAGTTAAAGAATGATTTTGAGGTGAAATATTAGGTTATTAATCCATTTTATTTTAGAGAATACATCAAGATATCCATTTTTAACTTAGGGATAAGCTTAAGCCCATGGAAACAAGGAAAAAGCTAGATAGGACATGTTTAGACACTCACATATTCCATGAGTATTTTCATGGAGACTAATGGATTTTAGATAAGATATGAGGTGTATTAAAAAACCAATTTTTGTAATTTTTTTACAACTCCAATGTTTGATTTTTATGAAACAACCTTAAGAGGTCAAACTTCTTAGAAAACCTCCAAAACCCTTATAGTGACCAATTATGAAAATAGAGTTAGAAATGAATTATTATGAAATATTTTAGATATTAAAATTATTTTAACTTGGAAATGACTCCATTATTATCCCTTACATGCTTCTAATTTATATATACTTGTAGGGATGGGGCATAAAACGAGGTTTTTCTCAATATTTTATGTATTTTATAGGTTTTAGGAGGTTTAAAGAGATGTAAATCAAATGGATGGAAATATTGATAATTAATATAAATACCCATATCAATTTAATTCCTTTAAATATATTCTAAGTTTCCAAACTAGGTGTTTCAAGTCAGCTAATCAAAACTAGCATATTAAACAAGCTAGTGAGAATGGTGGAAAACTTCAAGTGAGCTCATTTTAAGGTGTCCCTGATGATTATAGTGAAATTTATGGTATTTAAAGGTTTAATAAACTTCATACCATGTATTATCATGAAAAAATGATGTTAATTTGGAAGCAAAGTGTGCAAGGTGCATGGAAGAGTAATTTTCTAGACAATAGATGATGATTGCTCCTTTCCAAGTGATTCTAGATGACCAAGCATGAAAAAAATGCATGAAGAGGAATTTATTATGTCCATAACTTAAATTTAAATCATAATACCTATTCCTAATAAATTATGGTAGAATAAAATAGAGGCAATCATGAAATTAGTTTTTTTTGTGTAAAATAAGGAGTTTTATGACACTTTTCATGAAGTGTATGACTTTGATTGAAACTTGTCCTTAAAAATCTTGAATTTTTCATCCCATACCATATTAACATGAAAGATTAAATATTTTTATCATCTTTACAAGTGTCCTTGTGACCCTTGGACTTCTCTCTTCTTCTCTCTCTCACAAATTCTATAAGAACTAGCCATTTTGGCATTGTATTAGATGTTCCACTTGAGTATGGTGAAGCATTGCCTAAATTTATACATTTTGATCAATAATATAACTTATTTTTACATCTTATATTACTATTATTATTTTTTCCATTTGGAATTCTTTATTTTTCATAAGTGAAGACTATGGATTCCTTAACATGTTTTGTCATTCTTTCATCTTATTATAGTTGGAAAACTTCTTCTTGTAGGGCATGTGAAGTATTTTATGATATGTTAATGATTTATTGAGTTATTATTTTCATTATTTCCCTCATATTACTCTTTTATATTTCTCCTAGATTTTCACCTTCATCCATAACCTCACAATGTAACATTGATGTGAGAAGATGAAGATTGGAGAAGTGTATTTTGATATTATCCTTTGGTTTTAAGTGTAATATTCACATGGTTGGATGTCATAATATTATTTGGTGTATCACCTCCATTAAACTATTTTAATTTCCATTATCCTTCTCCCTTTTCACCCTCAAGTCTAGTAGTAGTTGTAATTCAAAGTGGTACATCAAGGGAGCTAGCCCTATCTAGAGATTCACTTTATTCCCTAGGCTGCCCACAAGCCTAGAGGTGATTATATTATTCCAATTAGATGAGGGGAGATTTTTAATCTCCTCAAAGGGTAAAAATATAAGTGACAATAGGTTTTTCCATGCCTAGTGGGACTCTTGGTCCAAGGAGTTGAGATATTTTTGGTGGGCTCTCAATACTCAACCTTTGGAGGCATTTATCAAAGCACCAATGGTGACTCTAAAGATATATCATGATCTAAAAATAAAAATATTTGGTTGAAATATAATTAAATAAATAATAACAACACAGTAAAAATAATTCTATCTTTGAGAAGAGATATTTTATTCATCAAATTTTTAGACCTAAACATATGCCTATTTTTGAGAAGAGATGTCTCCTTTCTATTTCAAGTTACATCTTCACTTATACATGTTTTTAAGGTAGGATTAGGATTTTTAAGGTCAAAAATATTGAGTTATATTAAGTTATTTGACTTCCATGATTTACAATAATACAAAATTTGAGGAATTACTATTTTTAGAAAATTAGTATTTTTAGACTACACTACTAAAATTGAAAGTTAGGGAACTTCCATTGGGATTTAAGGTGTAAAAATAAATAGAGTGGATATAAATTAAATATCACCATTTTATCCTCATTATTATCTTTCCAATGGTTCAAATGGGGAGTCAAATAGAGATATGGTGCAAAAAATTATGGCTCCCAGAAGTTCTACCACCAATTAGGTTGGAACCATCACCCGAATTGTCACCTAGAATGTTGATTAGATCATTTAGATCATATCATGTAGTTAAGCATCCCAGTTTATCCTTTTAATATTTATGGTAATGTTTTTTACTTTTTTTCTTTATTTCAATGAGGTTTCATGGTTGACTTTGGTGTTGAGTTTTATTCTATTCAAGTTGGTGAGACATTTCAAGCTTGTGCCATTCCATATCAATATGAAAAAGTCTCTGGTCAATCTCATAATGATAATTACTAGCCTCAATATGAATTTCATCATCTAAAATATGATCCTTTTATCCCATGCATGAATTATATTAGTCTTACAATCATTCTTCTCCATGTTTTGCTCCTAGTCAACCTAGCCACTCCTCAAGCCAACTCATTTTCACCTTCAAGAAGACACTCTTGGGCTATGAAAGGTATATTTTGAATCTTGATACTCAAATGGAATTTTGTCTAGATATTCCTATTAATATTATTCATAGGGTGATATAATAATTATATTTGATCAAAAGAGAGTGGGTACCTACTAAGAGAGCTAATTGGCAAAGGCTCACAAGTGAGATGTTTGATGTGAGTGGTCTAGTTTCTTCCATAGAGGATCAGCTAGGAGTTCATCAAAGGAAAAATCACCATACCTATCAGACTTCATATCCACTTCCTCAAGTTTCTTACCAGCCTTACATTACCCCTACTCATGATCCAAATCAATCCTATTAAAGTCATCTTTTTCCCAATCAATTAGAGGAGAGAGTTGAAAGGATAAATCTTATGTTTGAAGTAAATCTTGATAGGAAAATTGAGTTGGTTAATATGCATATTCATAAATCCATGTTGGTATAAAATTAATTGGATTATAATCCCTAATTTTTCTCTCATGTTGCATCATCACCACCTCAAAAAGAGGCTCATAATCCCAATCTAAGTGGGAACAAGATAGTGGAGTCATGGGAAAGAAAAAAGAGGAAAGTTTTGAAAAAGAATGTGAAGTGTAAAGGGAGCTTGATCCTATATAAATTACTCCTACCTTCCCTCAATAAAATACTTATAATACTAATATCCTAAGATGGAGTAAGATATTGTAATCATGGGGAAAGAAAGAGGAGAAAAGTATTGTTAAGAAGTGTGAGGTTGAGAATGAAGTTGATCCTTTGTAAGCCCCTCCCACCCTTTATCAAGAAGCCTCTTATGTTCCATTTCATTCCTCATGAATTCCTTATTCTCATGAATATTCAAGAAAAAATTTTACGAGAGAACCTAGCCAAACAAAATGAAGAGTTGGAGGCAAAGATAAGATTGCTAAGTCAGGGTGAGATGAAAGGTTTAGACTCAAAAAAATATCCTACACCTAAACACACCCCATCCACCCTTCCTTAAGATATTAATAAAGATAAATCAGATGTTAATGATTTTTTTTTTTCAAATGAAAGGAATAAAATCAAGTTCTTTTATCCCAAGGTTTGCCTCTCCTTCTTCAAGATCTCTCAAAACATTTCCCAACTTTGCATTCTCAATCTAATTTTGAGTCCTATGTTCTACCTCCACTAAATAATTATTTTTTTCCTCATTATATCACCATTTGAATCTGTGGACCTATGGTGTGGGAAAATAAAAAGGATAAATTTGTTGTGGAAAATTTAGAACTCTTACGTGAAGATGTAACTCCTTGGCAACCTTATTAGTCTATGTCACCAGATTTCAAGATGCCTAGTCTTGGCATCACTAGGAAGGAGTTTGAATATGTTGTATCCATTAGAAAACAAGATAATATTTTGAAAAATAAGGTAAAATTTTAATACCCTCAATAGGTCCTAAGTGATTAAGAAGAGGTGAGATATTATGTTAGATATCCTTGTTTAGTTGATGGTGAAGTATACACTCCTTGTGTTGAGGAAGAAATATTGGAAGAGGTCATATTGGAATATAAAGAAGAAGACGGAGTATTTATTGTTTTTTCCTTTAATGATTATGATAAAATTTAGTATTATTACTTTTGGTAGATATTTTAATACATTTGAAAAGAGTTTTAATCTCTCAAGAGACCTATAACTCCTTTAGGGATGATTACAAGTGGTGGTAAGAAAGATGCCATTGTTCAAAATATCATAGATGAGAAATATGAAATTGTTCAACATGTAATAGGTGAGAAATAAAGAAATTAAAATCAGCCTTTGGAGGTCAAGACAAACCTATATTGGCCTCAATATTTCAAGGAACAAAAAATCATTCCTTTTGAGACAATACCTACAAAGAAGATGGAAATTGATCACAAGAAAGAGGGTGGGTAGCAACATGAGGTATGTGTACAAGGTAAATATGAATATTTCTACATTATAGACATATTTTAAGATGATATACTTGAGAAAAATTCAAGTGAGGCACCAAGGAATAGGTTTTGTACATCAAGTGCTCAATCTAAGGAGCAACATACTTGGCACCCTCATCCATCTCATGAAGAAGAAGATTCAAGGAACTTCCCATTTGATCCAAGAAATGGAGGTATTATTTATTGATTATTTATACATAATAGTTTTTTTTAGATTTCAATAAGTGATTTAAGCACATATGTATGTGTGTGTCTTATTAGTTTGGTTGATTTGTTTTGTGTGTGTCTTTTACTTTATGTGGTTGAAGTAGTCATTAGTATCTTTTTTGATTAAATGTTTGTGGTTAATGTACAAAGGTTTACTTATTTTGTCTAAGCTTAATATGACTCATAAGCCCAATGGAATAATAAGGCTACTGGTCTAGTTAGAATAGCAGGCATACTACCCCTATAAGTCACCAAGTTGTTGACCAAATTTGACTTTTAGGTCAAATTAGGGCACAAATAGTAAAAAATTGATTTTATATGTTTATAGGTGGTGTAATTTGAGTTTAATGGGGTGTATTATATTTAAATTTATATAAATTAATGTTATATTATCTTTGGTCAATTAGTCTTTATGTCCATTTATCATATTGGGTCATTTTAGGAGTCAAAAAGGGTACATTTAATGCTTTGTATAGGTTTATTAAGAAATTTGAATGTTAAAAAGGTTTATTTCATACCACATGTTTCCACTTTAGTCTTAAGAAATTGACACAACTAAAATATGTTAGGTTATGTAGAAGTAAGGGTAGTTTCTTGAAGGAAAAGAAGAGTTTAACACTTGTACAACCTCTTTGTGAAGGTTTCCACATGGGAAATGATCATGGAGTGCCTATTAAGCTTACCAATGCTAAATTAAATTCTTTTTTTAATTTTTAAGTGTCATTTATTTCTCAAAACCATTCATCTCCTTTTTAACCCTTCTTGGCAAGAAAAAGTGACTTGCAAGTTTTTGCTTGGTATGGACAACTCAGGATGTTTCATGGAAAATTATTTTGGGACGTTTTTTTACACTATAATACCTTAATTCAAATATAATAATTTTTAGGATATGAGCTATTATTTATGAACCATTCCTAACAATTTTATTGTGTAAATTTGTTACATATTTCATGCACCCTATAGGTTTTGCCTTGTTTTGGGAGATTATGTATGACCAATTTATTTATTTTGATGCCAAATTATGTTTAATTATTCCCCATATTATTTTCATACTTGGTTTCATGTATAAAGTTTATTTGATAATCCCATAACATCAAATTTGTAGACTGGTCTCTTTTGAGTGCAATAGGTAGTTTTCACTATCTTCAAGAACTTTATGCTTTTCCATGGCTTCATATGGTTGTGATAGGTTATTTAAAATGTATTTAATTTATTATTGGTATCCTCTTATTTAAATCTCATTATCTAAGACAATCTTTCCATGAATGTGTAGTCATGAGCAAGAGATATGCGCAGTCTACCATTAACATGTTCATCCACAAGTGTTTGTAAGAAGTTTCACATTGAAACAGGCTATCTTGACTTGATTCAAGTATTGGAAAGTTGGGTAAGATTCATGTTGGAATTTTAAGGGATAATCTATTAACTTTAAATTCAAACTATTAAATATATGAAACATTTCAATCTTGTTACCTATATCAACCCAAAGAGCCATCTATAGGAGCTTTTTAGGATGAGGTTAGAGTCAAATGGGAGTTTGAATGGTATGTCATCCTTTTAGTGTGCCAATACTACAATTTAAAATATTTATAAATAATATAATTGGTCATAAACATGCATATAATGTTCATTTCCTACTTATCCTCACCTTCACTGCCTGTATGAGTAAAAAGCCACCTACAGGTGGTACTAATAGAGAATTTAGGAGCCATTATGAGGTGTTGAAACATGAATATTAACCCTATTCTATAAGTCCTAATTATTTTTGAAATAATTAAAAGAATATTTGAAGAGATAGGTGAGAAAATTGAAGTTTAAACTCTTCAAACGTTCAAATGACTTGAATCAGGCCCCATAATTCCTAAAAACACTAAATAGAGGCCTAAAACATTTTTTAAGGGTCACTCAACAATGTTTCCCAGATTTTTGAGACATAATTGATTAATAATTTTATCCTATAACAATGAAAATACCTCTACAAATTATTTAGGTTATATGGTTAATAGGGATTGATTTCTTGGAAGCCAAAAAGTTAGCCAATTCATGACTATTCTCAGGCAGTATTCTTTGCAAATCTAAGGCAAAAAGAGACCTTATGATCTCAAAGTTGAAAAATTAACCATGAAATTATGTTTGAGGAATTATAAATTGGTTAAAGTGAGTAAATTTATTCCAAAATACACTAAATGAGGGTAATACATGATATTTGTCTTCTTATACTTACCCTTAGTCTATACACTGTGAAAACATACACCTATAGCAAGGGTCAGACATGTAAGGTGTATAGATAGTGACATAGGAATTAATTTAATGATTTTGATACCATATAGGGTGATTTAATTATATTATTCTATGTGACATAATATAAGGTTTACTGGAACCCACAAGTACCATGACCAAATGATAATGCCATATGTACACCTATATCAACCTAAGCAAGATTTCCCAATCATCTTTGAGAAGAATCTATTTAGTCGGTTAAAATTGCATAAATAATGTTAAATATATTAGAATGTTTGGCTGAAAAAATATACACTCATTATATACCCATAATGATATTCATATACTCTAATCAAAATCCCATGAAACCTACAACAGGGATGAAGGAGCATGGTGTCTCAGTTGGAAGACAATGGAGTACCCAGTCTTGACAAAAGGTACATGTGAAGGGATAAGAAATTGTGGAATTAAAAATAAATTAGACCATAATATAAATTAATAATAATAAAATATTCAAAATCCCTTGACATAATGAAACAAACCTATTTAGTCCCCTTATGACCCTACTGTACACCTATAACAAACATGGTAGATAGTGAACTAAAATTGATGATTTAGAATTTTTATAGTTAATCCAAGGTAAATTTATGTATTTTTAGTTATTAATATTCAAAAAAAATTAATTATAACACCTATATACCATTTTAAATCTAAATTTAACCTCAAGTAACCTCCAAGATAGTCCAAAAGTAAGGTGTCTCAATCAGGCATGGAGAATTCATTTTATGAGCTTAGGATGCATGGAAGAGGATTTATAGTAAGGTAAAGTGATGAATTGTTTATAAACATATAAAACATGGTGATTTAATCTTTGATAAATTATCACTAGTTAAAATCAATCCAACAAAGGACTCTAAGTATATACAATCCATTTTAGGAACCCTGCACAGTTTGCACTTCAAGAGGTTTGTGTTGGAAATTTAGGAGGGTTTAGGGTATAAAACCCTGACCAAGGGATAAAAATTTGTAAAAAAAAATTCTATTATTTGATTAATATCCTAAACCATTCAATTATTTTTATAAAATATGGGAAGTACCCCTATTTTGTCTCAGATAGGGGGTATTTTCCCCTCATGCAAGATTGGCAGGTTTTAGCCATGGGTTTCAAAAGATGATCTAGGAGTTTTTTTGATAGTAAATTAAGGTGATATACATATAAATAAACATTATAAATATCCTAAATAATGATAATATCCATTTTGAAGGTCTTGAACCTAAAATTTGTAGACAAGCCTATTGGGTCTGGTGTAGGCCTAAAGACAAATGGGGGTCTAAATTATTTTTCAGCTATTGAAAAGATATATAATATATTATAAAATGTGTGTGGAATGTATATAGGTTTTTTAAACCATTTTAAGGAAAATAAAATCATGAAAGTTTATTTTGAACTTAAGGTTACAGTTAAGCCTGCTAAGCACACTTAGGCCTTGAAGCTAAATAGAGGGTCATTTCCATTTGTGACATGATGTAAGTTATATAATAAGTGGATTCATTATTTTTAGGTAAAATAGGATTTTATTAATCCATTTTATTGTAGATAATACATTAGGAGATCCATTTTTTACTCAGGGACAAGTTCAAGCCCATGGAAATAAGGAAAAGAGCTCAATAGGACATATTTGGACACTCACATATTCCATGAGATTTTTCATGGAGACCAAAGCAATTTAGGGAAGATATTATGGGTATTTAAAAGCAAATTTATCTAATTTTTTCAACTCCAACTTATGGTTTTTATGAAACAACCTTAAGAGGTCAAACTACTCAGAAACCCTCCAAAACCCTTATAGTGATGAATTGTGAAAATGGAGTTATAAATTCATTATAATGGAATATTTTTGATATTAAAAATATTTTACTTTGTAAGCTACTCCCTTATTCTCCCTCACATGCTTTTGTGTTGTACTAACTTGTATGCATGGGGCATTTAACAAGTTTGTTATCACTATTTTATGTGTTTTATAGGTTTTAGGAGGTTTCAAGAGATTAAAATAACATGTATGGAAATATTTATACTTAATTTAACTCCCCATATCACTTTAATTACTTTAAACAAATATTAGGTTTTCAAAATAGGTGTTTCAACTCAGCTAGTCAAAACTAGCCTACTAGACAAGCTAGTGAGAAGGGTGGAAAACTTTAAGTGACCTCATTTTAAGGTGTAAATAATTATTATAGGACCATTTATGGTATTTAAATGTTTCATAAAATTTATAAAATGGATTTTCATGAAAAAATGATGTCAATTTTGAAGCCAAGTGTGCAGGGTACATGGAAGAGCATTTTTTTGGATAGTAGATGATGATTGCTCCTTTCTAGGTGATTCCAAATAACCATGCATGAAAAAAATTAAAGGATAGTAATTTATTATGTCATTAAAATTCATTAAAGTCATTATAAATATTCCTAATCAATTATGGGATGTTAAAATAGAGGCAATCATGAGGTCAAACTTTTTCTGTGTAAAATTGGGAGTTTTATGCCACTTTGCATGAACTTTATGACTTTGATTGAAACTTGTGCTTCAATAAATTTAATTTTTAGTCCCATAACCTCTAAAAATGAAAAATTAACTAATTTTATTATCTTTAAAATTGTCCTTGTGACCCATGGACTTCTTTCTTCTTCTCTCTCTCACAAATTCTATAAAAACTAGCCATTTTGGCATTGTATTGGATCCTCCACCTGAGTATGGTGAAGCCATGATAAAATTCATACCTTTTGATCAATATTATAACTGATTATTACATCCTCTATGATTTTTATTAGTCTATTCATTTAGAATTCTTGATTTTGCATAAGTGAAGACTATGGATTCCTTAGCATGTTTTATCATTCTTTTATCCTATTTACAGTTGGAAAACTTATTCTTAAAGGGAATGTGAAGTGTTATAGGAGATTTCAAGGATTTAGTGAGTTAGTATTTTAATTATTGACCTAATAATCCTCTTTTATATCCCTCATATATTTTCACATTCATCCATAACATCACAATGTAACATTGATGTGAGAAGATGTAGATTGAAGAAGTGTATTTTTAAGTTGTCCTTTGGTTTCAAGTGTAATATGCATATGGTTAGATGTAATAAAGTTATTTTATGTATCACCTCCATTATATTATTTTAATTTTGTTTATCCTTATCCATTGTCACCCCCAAGTATAGTAGTAGTTACAATTCAAAGTGGTCCATCAAGGGAGCTAGCCATATCTAAAGATTCACCTCATTCCCTAGGTTGCCCATAATCATAGAGGTGATTCCATTATGCCACTTGGTTGAGGAGATGATTTATCATCTCTTTAAATGGTGAAAATCCAAGTGAAAATACTAATTTTCATACTAATCCTCTAGATGTTTACAATATTCATAGGGTTATAAATCTCCATTGATAGTGACCTCCATGCCTGAGTGAGAGAACATGAGACACTGGTGTAGTGTCAAAGGGATTACATAAATTTCATGTATCCAAGATATACCCAAGATAAAATTTTAATATAGGTTGAGGTCTAACACATGGTAGTGTATTATGGGTTAAAGGCCCAATGATAACTAGCAAACTTATGGTGTCTTGTGATTCTTGCTCTTAATTATGATAGGCCTTGATAGTAATTATTTCTAGTTTTAAATTGACTATTTTTTATTCAATATGTTTGATGAGATTTAGAGACACAATATTCAATATTTATCAATTTTCTATGAGGACACATTTAAATTTGTGCCATGCAATGATAACTTCAATGTATAGGGGATTGTTATGGAAAGGGCCAAGGAATGACATATCAATTTGGTCTAAGGTTAACTATTGGCCTAGGGATATGTCCATTCAAATATTAGAACTTGTCTATATTTATGTCATTTAGAACTTGAGATTGGCCTAGGAGTTTTGTTAGGATTTTTTATGGATAGTAGACGTATGCAAAAAATCTAGAATGGAGATTTGTATAGGTGTCTTTTGAAGTTATTACATGATGTCATATGTATTTTTATAAATAGTGGTATATAGCTTATTTTTAGCCATAAAATTGTGTTGGATTGGTTCATTAGGAGGAGGATGTGGGCTTAGAATGATAATCTTAGACCATCAAGTTATGATTGCATAATCAGGCTTGGATATAGGACCATTGTAACTTGATGATGATGGAGATGGGCTATATAGGATAAGTATTAATTGTCAATACATAATATTGTGGTCATAGGGTAATGATGAGTTATCAGTATAAGGTTCTAAAACAATAATCCCTAATTGTTTTTATGGTTGGTTATATTTTTAGGTCAAGGAAGGATTACTAGCATGGTGGATTGATTGGAATTATTTAATAATGGTCTTGTGTTGTTAGCACTTGGTCTAGGATTAATGATGATGGTTAAAATGTGACCTCCCATAATATAAACTATAAATTTGGTGTATTTATGTGTAAATACATGGAAATTCATTTGATAAGTCCATACTATGACTCATTATAACTATTATATATCATCCTTCATAGTCGTAAACATGTCATTTGAGCTTAGCATTTCATGTAGTCTTAGGGTTTATAACTAGCCTAAGGTATAAAATGGATACTTTTATCTCTATAAGCTCATGTGAGTCTAAGTTAGGATTCTTTTAATGATGTTTTAATTATTTACATGTTTAGTCTCCCATATTTTGATATTTACATGTATGATAGCATATAAATAAGATTTTTGTTATGATATCATGGATATAAGGAACTGCCATGACCAAGAACTGATCATTTAAGCATAGTTTCAAAAAAAAATCATGTATTTTATGAACTTTGATAGACAACTATAGATTACAATAGTCACACTATAGATTACAATAGACATCTATAGATTACAATAGTTTGTTATAGACTTGTCTATAACATGTTTCAATACATTCTAAAAGCTCTTATAACTATTCCATGATGATCTAGGACCTCTCTAGATACATTCTAATTTTATACATGTCTAAATACACACACACACACACACACACACACATATTTATATATTTATAAAGCTTTCCATTTATGTAAATTTTTTGATAGACTTTAAAACTTTAGATAAGATGATATGGATATATTCTATGTAAGATTTGGTGATCAAATATGGATAGAAGATTTAGTTACAAATCCCAAAAGGATATTCCTTACCATGTGTGGATATTTTTCTAATGCTCTTTTCTATTTCTACCATAACAAAATAATCTCTCTAAATATCCTTTTTTTTTGGTTAATTAAGCTATTACACAATTTTTAGGATAGTCAGTTTCTTTTTCATCCTATAAAAGGTAGATCCATGATCGATACGTAATGTGAAGAAATATTTTAAGAATTATTATTTTGAATACAAGAAGACTTAATAACATATTAATATTTCATTATATTTATTAATATATCATTTTAAAGATATTTTATTTAACCCTGAATCCAAGGGTGAGCAAAGGCCCTCTCTCTAAGGAGACAGGATATTACTTTTGGTATTTATAAGTTTATTTCTTATTTTTTTCAATTAAAAAATAATATAAGTGCTCTATGTGATTAGATTAATAACCTGCATGTTATAATATAATATTAATGTGTGTGATTTTATATTTGAACAAACATTTATCATTCCTTTAATTTCATCAACCTTTATCCTACAAATTAGCTTAGAAGTGTGGATTTAGGATTTGATTTCAATGTGTTTACTTTATAGCATTGTGTGATTGCTTTTAGAGTATGCAATTCAATAGTTTGGTGAGTTTACATTCCAAGTAAGGCTGTTTATTTCTATCATTATTTTAGACTTATAAGTACACACTTAGGTTAGTACAACACCAATAAACCCCAAACAACATTGTTAGGTAAAATCAATATATACCTTACTATAGATAGCCTTAGACATTGGCCCTGGTAAGAAATGACAACACAGATTGGTTAAATTAAGAGGTACAAATTAAACCCATCATTTTTGGTTCCAATGTTTTGGAATTATTAAAAAGTGTAAGGTAAACCCTTAATCTAATAGTAAAAACAAAAAAAGAAGAATAATAAATTACTCTCTTGTCAAATATAGGTATATAAGTAGGCAAAGGAATTCAAAAGGTTTGTTTCAGAATATTCTTATATTTTATGATAAATAACAAAAGTACTTTCAAAAAAGATAGAAATCTTGAAGAAATAAATGAATCTTTTGGAATTACATCATGAGATCTAAAGGAATCTATCTCTAAAAAAGTTGAACTTTTAAACACTGATTAGCTACAGGACCTTGAAGGATCTCCTGCTCTCAATAAAACTCGATTTAAAATGGGTGAAAATATGGTTCATGTATAAAATCCTCATACGAATCCTCCTAAGAGGACTTTCTCTTATCCTATTATCTTTGATAATGATGACTGAATAATAATGAAAAATATTTCCACATCCAATCTACCTACCTTTAGAGGTCTATCCACTGAATACCTAGATAAATTTATTTTTGATTTCAATTTTTTATGTCAAACCCATGATTACACTTCATAAAATCAAAATTTGAAACTCTTTCCTTCTTCTTTAAAGGAAGGAGCAATGAGCTGGTTTATGGGATTAACAAGAAACTATATCAATACTTAGAGAGAAATGAAAAAACTATTCCTAAATAAATACCAAGATTACTATAGGGTCAAGGATAGAAAAGAAGAATTTTTAAAAATAAAACATAATGAAGATGAAAACTGTGAAGATTACCTAGACCAGTTTGCATCTGCCCACAACAGGTGTGGATATGAACTATTCAAGAAAGTGATAAAAAATATTTTACTTAAAGGATTGGATGATTCATCTAGGGATTTTCTCAATCTCATGTGAAAGGGATATATTATCAAACTAGATTTTCAAGAGATTACATAATTATGTACCAGCTACTCTAAGACAAAACCTATCTATGGGAGAGGGAAACTAGGGAAATTTAGTAATGTAATCCAACTCATGAAGGAACTAAAAAATTTAAAAATAGATATAATGGCTAAACTAAATAAAATATTAGATGGATTACAAGTTAAGGCTAAATATAACATTAAACCAATAGAAATATATTGTCCAAAGTGCTTATTAAAACATTCACTTAGAGACTGTCCTCTAAACAAAACATAAATATGTGGAATATGTGATGCTCAAGATCATGAAAAAAAATTGTAGTCACCTTCCTAATCTTAAGAACTAATTAAAATAGAATATACAAACTATAGATTAAATAATCTATGTAAAATTACAATGAAATACCTTCCAACAAAATTAAACACAATAGTTTAGCTCAAGGATTCCTTTTCCACAATGACATACACCTCAACAAGTTTGTGTAGTACCACTATAGTGGGGCACCTAAGAATGGATGCCAAAACAATGGATGATGCCCTAACCTTTTCAAAAAACTTGGATACCCAGAAGTTATCAACAACCATGGGTGAATCAACATTGGTATCCTAACCCAAACTATAATCAACAACAAAGAAGGTTTACACAAAAACAAGCATTGATGGCTCCTTAAGGAACTCAAAAACCCCCTAAAGAGTAAATAAACCAACCTTATATACCTTCCCAAGCAATATCAAATCCAAATAATATGTATTTTTATGTAAATAAACAAGTTAAAACTGTAGGGGTAGGTGTTATTAACTATGCAAACATACATCTCAGGTTAAGAAAAACATTACAAGAACCTCAGATCATCATCACATAAATGCCTCATGAAAAAGAAAGTCAATGGACTCAACTAGAGAAAGAAGAAGAGTTACAAGAGAAACCTAGAAAACAAAGGAAGTAATCATAACTCCATCACCTATTAATTTTCTAGAATGAATGAAGGAAGTGGAAGTCAAAAAGGAATCTGAGTTAATTCAAGAATTCAAAAAAATCAATATAAAAATTCCATTATTGCAATCCATTAGGGACATTCCAGAACTTAATTGGGTGATCAAAAACCTATGTATTAAGAAACTTGGTAGGAAAATAAAATATGCCAAGACTATACAGGTAGATGGAATGTTTGATGATTTATTAGTAGGCAAGCTACTTCTACTCAAATATGAAGACCTATGGAGTCCTATCATTTCTATAAAGATATAAAAGAATGAGATACCAAATGTATTGGTGGACTTAGGAGATGCTATTAATGTAATAACTATGGACACTGAGAAATATATATCTAACAAGTATGCAACCCACTACCCCAATCTTATAAATGGTAGATCATTCCAATAATAAACCATAAGGTGTCATTGAGGATATAACATTGACTATAGATTCATGGGAATACCCCATTGATTTTATTATTCTCTAGCTTAGAAACAAACAAATTAGATAGTCATTGATCCTAACAAGGCCTTGGTTAGAAATAGTAGTATAATTTATTGATTGTAGATTAGGATATATGACCATCTCAAATGGTCCTAAAGCAAAATGCATCTCTTTATATTCACATGTGCAACCATCAATCAATCTTGTAAAACAACTATGGGTAGATTAACATGAAAAAAATGTGAAAGTATTTCCTCTCTAGTTATGGTCACAATCACTGATCATGTGCAATAATTAAAGGATGAATTAACAATAAGAATTATGATTTATATATATTTTAATAGTCTAACTATGAATCTTGTTAGTCTAGTTATGGATCTTGATAGTCTAGCTATGAATCTTGATAGAGGATCCTATAGTGAAATCACTTCCTATCTTTATGAGCACCTATCCTTTTCCCACCTCTTCTAAAATGTTTTATGACCATAAATACATTCAACATAGTTTTATGTAGTGGGAACATGATACCAAGATAAAAAAAACCTTTACTTATCCATGAAGGACATTTGCATATAGGGTATTGCCCTTTAGTTTGTGTAATGCACATGTTACCTTCCAACGACCAGTCTTAGCCATATTTTTTTATTTAACCAATGATTGTGTGGAATTTTACATGGATGATTTTATTATTCATGGAGATTCCTTTGATGAAATTTTGAATAATCTAATCAAAGTACTAAAAATATATCAATAACACCATATATCCTTGAGTCATGAAAAATGTTTGATCATGGTAGAAGAAGGAATAGTTTTAGGACATCATATTTCTAAAAAATTAATTCAAGTGGATCAAAATAAAATTTAAGTCATTTAAAACTTACTAATCCCTCAAAAATAAAATGATATCAAAAGCTTCTTAGGCCATGTAGGATATTACAAAAGGTTTATATAAAAATTTAAAAAAATTGATGCTCCAATGTTTGCTTTGGTGACAAAAGAGAGTGAGTTTTTTTGGAATCCAAATTTCTAAAAATAATTTAAATCCATTAAGGAAAAATTGAGTTCTACACCAGTCTTAAGAATAACTAATTGGTCACAACCCTTCAATAGTCACACTGATGCATTTAATCATGCATTAGGAGTAGTTCTGGGATAAAAAGATGAAGATGGATAGATATATGCTATATACTACATTAGAAATAACTTGAATCCAACTAGGATAAACTACACAACCAATGAGAAAGAATTCTTTGTTGTGATTTACAACATAAATAAGTTTAGACACTATATTACTAGTTACAAAATATTAGTATATATAGATCATGTAGCTATCAAATATTTGATGAACAAACTAGTGGTAGAAAGAATAATTATTAGATGGCTATTACTATTATAGGAATTTTATATAACAATTATTGATAAAACTAGAAAGTTTAATGTGGTTTCTGATTTTCTTTCTAGATTGAAAAATATAGATAAAGAAGAACATGTAGAAGATAATTTCTTAGATGAACAACTATTTTTTATTATAACACAATCATCTTAGTTTAATGATATAGAAATTTTTTTGGCTATAGGTAAGTTTCCTTTTTAGTTCAATAGAAAAAAGAAATGTTTGATTAAAGTTAGTTCTTATTATAAATAGATTAATGGTATATTGTTTAAAACTAGACCTAATCATGTTTTCCATATGTAAAGGAGAATGAAATGTATGACATCATTCATGCTTATTATGATGAACTTGGTGGTGGACACTACTTAGTTAAAATAACAATACACAAGATCCTTAGAGTTAGCTACTACTAGTCAAGTTTTCATAAGCAAGTAAAGAGGTACATTTGGAAATATAATCCATGTCAAAGAATGGGTAAACCTACACTATATTTTGAAATGCTTCTCCATCCTCAAGTAGTTTTAGAAAATTTTGAAAAGTGGGGGCATGGAATTTATTGGGCCCATAGATCCACGTTATCAAGGCAAGGAATACTTGATGGCATGTATGGATTATGTGACCAAATGCGGTAAAGTAAAAGATATATTTTTTTAAAAGAGAAGAAGTAGTAGCATATTTATTATACTCCAAGATCATGTAGAGATTTAGAGAACCTAGAGAGATAGTGTTTGATCAGGGACCCCATCCAAAATGATTCAAGCATTCATATAAATTTACCAAGTCAACCATATAAATTCTTCTCCATACCACCCTCAATAAAATGGATAGGTAGAGGTTACTAATAGAGAATTAGAGAATATCCTTACCAAGATAGTCAGTAGAAGCAAAAAAAATTGGTCAACCAAGCTTCAAGAATTTGTATGGGAATATAACACAATGTGGAAGAAAACTGCTCATTTTTTTTACCATATGAATTGGTATTTGGTAATAAAACTCTCCTTTCAATTGAATTTGAGATGTAAACATTAAGTATTTCTCTAGAATTAGGAATTGACTTAGATGAAGAATAGAGAGAAAAAAATTACAATTAAATGAGCTAGATGAAATGAAAATATAAGATTTACAATTGATAGAGATGATGTAATACCAAAGGAAACAATGACATTATTTTCACAACAAGGAAAAATAGTTCAAAGGAGACTGGGCACTTTTTTATGATTCTATGTATCATAGCTTCAAATATAAGTTAATAAATAGATGGATATGATCATTTGAGATAAATAAGATGTTTAATAATGGTTCAGTATGATTACTACCTATAGATGATAATTAGAAGACACTCCTAGTCAATGGACATAGGTTGAAGTTGTACAAGAAGCCTTCTAGTAAAGAATAATTCATCTAACTGGTAGAAAATGAGTTTGGACCCATAGAATAACTCAAATTTTCCATGACTACTGATCCTTAAAGAGAATATGGCCTTTAATAAAGGAAGATGATCCACCTCTTCTCTAAAAATTCAAAAAAAAAAAAAGTAAAAAAATATTAAAAATAAATTTTAACAACGAAAATCCTTAAGGACATTGTTGATAGTCATGACCAAAAAACTATCTTGTTGGTTGATCATGTACAAACAAATGAGTCTTGATCAAAAAAATATTAAATGGCTAGTTGAGAGAAAAAATAAAAACATAAAAAATTTAGAAAAAGTGAGTTTAAACATTCAGGATTAATCATTATTTATGATTGATTCTTCTTATTCTAAAGCAATAAACAGTGATGTTGTCTTATTATGTACCATTCATTAAACTAATTAATGCAATTTATTCTATTAGAATATGTGAATAAGGTCAAACAGGACAAAATCATGATTTTTTAAATGTATAGTGTTTATTCTTTTACTAAGGGTTGGTTTTTGAATTTTTGAGTTTGCAAACATATGTTCAATCTTTGGCAAAGTTTCCATAAGTTATATATGAAGGATATTCCCTCATTAGTAAGGATTATTTTCAAAAATTTACCTTTTATAAATTGACCACATGTTATGGGCTTTGTTATGTTAAGTCATAAACACTTAATGATTTTTTCTTTATTATCATATCATAACTTGTGTGGGAAAGTAGTTAATAGTGAACTGACATCATGATGATTATGAATAAATAAAAAGGTAATAATAAATAATCATTATTTATTATGACATGATTGTTATTTATTTTCATGATCACTTGACACTCTTTAGAGCTTCATTTTTTATCCATACCATTAAAATAAAAAGGATACCATTTCTATCATAATCCATTATTTTCTAGTGAAGTGTCATTTCCCTCTTAAACATAGCTATAGATTGTTGTGTCTTGTGTAGAATTGAAATAAAATTATAATGGGATAGAAGAAAAAATCCAAGCCTAAATCTTTAGATGGTCTCTTAAGAGATGAACAAGTAAAACAAGTGTTTGTAGCAGTAGGATGACTTAAATTTCTCATGAAATTCTAGGATTTTGATGAAACCCTTGTTATATATTTCATCTTCCACCTGAAGATAGACTTTTCCACTATTAGAGGTGTGTAAATTACATTATCTAGCTAGTTTATTAGAAAATTATCTTTAATTCTAGATGATGGGGATAGGATTATAGGATAATCCTCCTTCAATGACCTCATCCATATTTTCAATGGAGAAGGAGAACCAGTACCAGTGTATGTTTAAGACATCAATGGTAGAATAAAAGATATCAATAGAGATTCCTTATATGAACCTTAGAGGTTTGTATATTTTTGGATTATTGAATACCTAACTTGTGAGGCCAGCGTAGTTTTTAAAGTTGTATTGTGATGAGAATATTGATTCGTCTAAGGTATGTCATGTAATAACCCTAACATCAAATAAATTTACCCTCATTTTTGTTAGGATCAATTTAAGTCATGGATATGAGGTACCCTAATAACCCATCTTCCATCTGCCATCATGGACTCATTCAATTGATAATCCAACATCATTTTTAATAATAAGAGTAGGGAACATAGGCTTGAATTTATTTTTGTGAAGGGAAAAAGAGGAAATACCTAAAAATTTCTAAGAAAATACCATAATATCTTCTTAATTTGAGCTTTAGGGATCCACCAACGGTTTATTCATCCAAAATGGCTACTCCTAAGTAAGTTTAAAGTACAAGATCAACTATTAGTGATGCTACACTTAGACCTCCAATTCTCCTCAATGTAATTACACCATCGTAGCCAAGCAGAAGATTAAGACTTAGGTTTTCGACAAGAAACCCTAATCCATATTTCCTAACTACTTTGACATAGGAACCCATTTAAATTATAGAATATGAACCATCAATAGACCCTGTTTCACATCTAGTACCTCAATAATCCTCATATGAATAAATTATTTCTCTCACTTATAAGATAAGAATAAAATTGATATTAGTTATTGTTGATTATGATGGAGAAATGATTGTATAAACTCTTGGTAGTCTATTATAAGAACCTATTGTAACTATTAGTGTAACAAAAGACAAAGAAGAAGTGGAAGCTCCTTTTGTATAAGATGATTTTATAGAGACTATTCTTGTTATCTCCACACAAATATCTATTGACAAAGGTAAAGATACCATGATTAATGAAGATCAACCTTCTAAAGAGATAGATGATGTAGAATTGAAACATGTCTTGGCATTATCCCAATTATAAACTACAATCAAGAATAATGCATAAGACATTATTGAGCTAATATGTTCATCTCAGAGTAAGGATTATGTAGTCTCTTTTTTGTTGAAATAAATAGAAAGCATTCAAAATCAGTCCTTTGAGAAGTTAGATGAATCTAAGAATGACATTATTGATATCAAGAGTTACACCAAAAAACTTTAATAAGATAATATATATTTAAGAATAAATATTTTGAAGTTTGAACAAGAGAATATCACATTAGAAGCTCAAATAGCTTCCAAATCTTATAATGTGCCTCTTAAACCCATGGTAGAACAAAGTTTCCAAACTACTCTATCCTACCCTAATGTCACAAGTCAATGGGATGAAGTTTTTTCTAATCTTGGAGAATTGAAGAAACCAAAAAAAATATTAAGAAGGAGAAATAAAAACTATAATAAGACTTGACACAAGCACAATAGTAATAAAAACAAGCTAGACAAACCATTCAATTCACCAACTTGGTAAAAATTTGTAAGCTTGTAGGAGTCCTTCCCCTTCATATAATTTATTCTTGAATGAGAAAATTTTCAAATGGAAACTACTCCAAATATATTTTGGATTGACACATGAGATTAATATAAGTGAAGAATTCTTTATATTCTATTAAAACAACACTCTTGATAGGCAATATTTATTATGTGAATTCTATCTATGTGATATTATTCTAGGGAACACTAATAATTGTATGGTCAATTTTTTTGTTAGATAATTATAGTTGAGAGATATTTATACATATAAGAATCAAATAGCATGGTATGATAGATATGATGACCATATAATTACGGTAAGAGAAGTTGGTATATGTATCAAACCCTGGTTTAGTAATACACAATAGATATTGGAAAAGTTTAAAAGTTTCTATTTTCAATGGTTTAAAATATAAGATTATTATCTTTATGCTTTATAGGATGGTATTATCAATTTTGAACTATTTTTCCAACATTTATTTGATGAAGTGGTGAATACCTATAGTCAATGTTGGAGTTTTTTTATAGTCCCTTTAAAATGGAGAGGAGTTATTTATCCTACCACTATCAGATCAACCCTTAGAAGGGTTGAGGGTATCATTCAAATAATTACTGATGTACTTCAAGTAGGAGGTCAACAATTATGGATTGGGATGAGGCTTAGACAACCTCTATTATTCTCTCCTATGTCTCCATGGTAAAATATAGGGCCACAATTTGAAGAATAGTTTGTTATTAAGCTTCATTTTGTTAACAAGTATATGGGGTTTACTTTTCCTAATGAGAGAATATTCCAAGATTTATACTCCATATATGATCTGTCTTAACTTGGAATAGAGGATTCACACTTATGAGGATATGAGAAGTTAATTTACAATGGGACTTACAAAAGGTAAGGTGTGGGAGAAATGATGAGTCTAGACTATGACTCATTATAGCCATGATATATCATCCTTAATATCTATAAGCATGCCATTTGAGCTAAGTATTGCATGTAGTCTTAGGGTATATAATGAGTATAAGGTATAAAATGGATGATTTTACATTTATAAGCTCATGTGAGTCTAAGTTAGCATTATTTGCATGATGTTCTAGGTATTTGCATGTTTAGTCTCCCATATTTTGATATGTACAAGTATGATAATGTTTAAATAAGAGATTTTCTATGATCTCATTGAGATAAGGAAGTGCCATGACCAAGAATTTATCATCTAAATGTAGCTCTAGATTATGTCAGGCATTCTATGGACTTTGACAGATAGTTAAAGATTACAATAATTAGCTATAGATTATAATAGTTTATTATGGACTTATATACAACATGTTTCAAGGCATTCTACAATCTCTTCCAGCTATTCCATAATGATCTATGACCTCTCTAGATACTTTCTATTTTCATACATGTCTATATATAAATTTCTATTTTTGTATAGCTTTCCATTTATGGAAGTTAGTTGATAGAGGTTGTAGCTTTAGATAAGATGATATGGATATATTATATATAATATTTGGTGATCAGATATGAATAGAAGACACAATTAAAAATACCATAAGGATATTCTTACCCATGTGTTGATCTTGTTATAATTCTCTTCTCTATTTCCATCATAACAAACTATTCTCTCTAAATATCCTCTTGTTTGGTTAGTTAAGTTATTACCTAGTTTTTAGGATTATCAGTGTCTTTTACATATAATAAAAGGTAGATATATGATTGATCTATAGTGTGTAAAAATATTATAAGAATTATTATTTTGAATACAAGAAGACTTCATAATAGATTACTCTTTCATTCTATGCATTAATATGGCATTTTGAAGACTAGGTTAATTTAACGTTAAATCCAATGGTAAGGGCCCACTCACTAAAGAGATATGATGTTACTTTTGGTATTTATAATTTTATTTCTCATTTATTTTCAATTAAAAATTAATATAAATGCTCTATGTGATTATATTAATAACCTACAGGCTAGAATAGACTATTAATGTGTGTGCTTTCAAATTTAAACAAGCATTTATCATTCCTTTAATTTCAATAACCTTTATTCTAAAACTTAACTTAGAAGTTTAGATTTGGGATTTGATTTTAGTGTGTTTACTTTACAACATTGTGTGATTGCTTTTAGAGTACTCAATTCAACATTTTGGTAAGTTTACATTTCAAGTAAGGGTGTTTATTTCCATCATTAGTTTAAACTTGGGAGTAGACACTTAGGTTAGTAAAAACCAAAACCCTAAACAACATTGTCAGCTAAAATCAATAAATAACTTATTATAGACAACCTTGGACATTATCCTTGGTAAGAAATGACACCAACATAGATTGGTTAAATGAAAGGGTAACAATGACACACATCATATGTAGGTTGTTGGAATCATTTTGGTGTTGGTTCTTTCTATTTGGTTGACATTTTTGTTATTGTGGCCTTTGTTGCTACTATTTTTTATTTTTATGATTATGTCATGGAAAAGGGTTTTATTAAATACCCAAGTTTGGATTAGATGCAGATGCTCTATTATCCAATTTAATCTCCCCATATTCCAACATATTTTTGATGAGATCTTGTATCTTCACATAATAACATAGATTATGTCCATGAACATGATGGTATTCACAAAACTTATTCTCTTTATACTAATTTGGATATGGAATAATTTGAGGATAATGCTTTAGAATTGGCTAAATAATCATATTATCTATGATAAGATTACAAAACAATAATTATATAGGTCAACCAAGGTCATTGAAGAGTTGAGGAGTGGGTCTTATTCTTCGAAGAGGGATTTGTAAAGGTAGTGGTTGCTATGTTTATAGAACTAGTCTAGGTTGTTATGAAGCCTATGCTTGCTGATGATGAGTAAGCTACATTGGTGGCATGGGTTGAGAAGAGGGTGTTTTTCACCATTTATACATGATGTGAATCAGTTATTCCATTGCCAAAAACATTCTTATTATGGTTTTATTTTTTGGATTTCTCATAGTTGTTGGCCTGGACTGCTGCCAATGCTTTCATTTAGACATGGTTATGGTTCTGACTTGGGTCTATGCCTTGGTTTTGATTTTTATTTTAGCTCGATGAGTTTAACTTGATAATACATTTTTTAATAAAGTCATTTTTAATTATTAAACCCTTTTCAATGATATATTGAAAGTATGTGCACACTGAAGCTCTAGATGATAGCATATCTTATTGTACAAAATTTTAGTAAACATAGTGGCTAATTATTTATCTAATAAGTTTTTGGTGAAGTGAATATTAAGTGTTATTCATATCTATAGATAGCTTGAAAATATCTAACCAATTTTATATTGGGCCTGAGTAAAATTTACTAATGAAATATCATGTTTGATATTATAGGATAAATGTTGCACAAATTTGTCTGAGAGGTTGTCAAAATTAGATATGGAATTCTTTGTCAATTTGAGGAACCATTCCAAATCTTGTCCTACTAGACTTTGAATAAATAAAAGGAGTAGGTAAATGTATTTATAAGCTACTGGATGGTAAGAAAAAAAATTCTTTCAAATAGGCCTAAAGGTCTTCTTTACCCTTGTATTTATCAAATTTCAGTGGTTCATAACCTAGAGGGAATGATATTTGAAAAAACTCCATGTTGAATGGGTATGAACACATGTCATCTAACTTGAATTTCTTGGTCTAATTCCTTGATTTAATGGCATCAATCACATCCTTCATTTATTATAATTTTTGGGCCAAAAACCTAGATGAAACATTTACCTAAGGTAGAGGATTGGAGATCAAAGGTGCATTACCTTGATTGGGGTATAATGGAAGTGTGGTTTGTTGAAGAATTTTGGTTTGATGAGTGAACAAATTAGGAATATGCATTCATATATTAGGATGTAGTTGAAGGAATTACATGCATTATTATATTATATTCTAGTTTGGATTTAGTTTATATCCTTGGTTTTGAAGTAATTAGGTCTGATATGGAAGGATATGGCTCTAGGTAAAATACTATGCCTATTGAGGTTGAGTAGGGACTTGCTATCAACTAGTCAAACCTAGCTAAATAAGGGGAAAATTTTATATACCAAGGCCCTATCTTTGGATCTATGGCACATATTTAGTAAAAGGAAATTTCTACCTAGTTATTACTTGTTAAATAAGGGTACCTCTTTATTCTACAAACATTGGCTGTGAACTAGATGCTTGTGTGGTATTTAGTATTTATCTTTAACCAATAGACACATTGTTGACTAGACAATGTTTGTGATTTTAAAGGTATATTGGTATGTGACTATTGAGGTACATTTTTAACTAACTATCAAAGTGGAACATTTTTCCCCCTTATTGAGGTGGCATAATGTGCATCCTCTATTGTAGCGATACATTAGACTATGCTTGTTGTTGTGTAATTTTATTTGTCACCTATTGAGGTGGAGTAACATTCATCAATTATTTTTGAGGAAAGGTACTAGTCGATGCTTGATTAGTCAGTCCCTATGGTTGTGTGCTTGATGAAGTAACTAGTTGGGAATTAGAAGTAACTTATTGTGGTTAGGACATAGGAGTTCCTACCCCCTATTTTTATGAATCATTAATGATATTAACTAAAGGAATTTATTATTTTAGACTATTTTTAGGTGTATTTAAACCACTTTAGCCTAGATTGGAATACACTTTCATGATATCCATCATGTTTGACACATTATTTGGCATAAAAGATGTAATCACCTCTTCAATAAATGGGACATTATATATGTAACCAATGGAATCTATTTATTCAAATGGGTTTATACTCAAATTATCTTAACCTATCAACTCAATTAATACTCCTGTTGAAGGAGCAACTCTATGAGTGGAGCATTTGACATGGCCATGGTATTAAAATTATGTACTAAGTTTAAATAGGTTTAATATGCTTTTTGCATTTATATAAAGTGGTCCTCCATAAATAATTTTCCTTTTACAAGCATATATGCATCTTGATATGACATCAACACATGTTCTTAAGGATCGATATTAGAGACATGTTCAATGGTTTGGGTATAAGACGTGTTTAAAGATACTCTAAATAGACTAGGTAAATTTTCATGGGCGAAGATTGTTGGAAGTTTGGCCCCTACCTTTATAATTCTAATTAAAACCTCATTCTTTTTTTCAATCAAGTGAATATATAAAAACTAAGGAACATACATTAATGTCATAATAATGAAAGGGTTATTATTGAGCTTGTTCTATAACTAGTGGTATGCTAGCAAGATACTCCATGGTTTGCTCTTGGTCTTGATTTGAATATGGAGGTGGGTTAATCAAATAGTGGGATAATGGATCTTGACTTTGTTCCCTATATTGAGTAGTGTAATAAGGATAAGTATTCATCTCATAAACTACATTATTACCATAGGGGTCTTGAAAAAAGTTATCATTCATGACCATGTTATCATAACCTAGATTGTACATATCTCCATTATGAGTTTAATGCGACATATCCAAATCAATGACCAACATTCTAAAAAAAAGGTCTAGAGTTATACAAACTCTATAAAATGAGGTCTAATAGACAAATGGTCCAAAATTAATATAAAAATGTGGTCTATGGATTTATTTTAGGAATGGAGTTATTTCTCCAAATTAGGTAATGATAAAATTGGTCTAAAATAGTCTGACATCAAATGTCTTACACAAATAGTCAAGCGAATGGATAAAATTGAATCCCAAACTTAGGTAAAATGTGTTTCAAAAAATTCTAATGTAAATGAATAATGTTGTTAGGTCTTTAGGAATAAGGAATAAATCTAGGCTCAAAATGATTACATCTAAAATAAAGAGGTATGCTAATAGGACTCTTGGAAACATGACAAAAGAGCTAGAATTGAAACAAAATTAGGTCTAATATAAACAAAAATTATTAGGTCTCTTGGGAACAAGGCACACAAGCTAGACTTTGGAATAACACTAGGTATAAAAAAACAAAAAAAATTAGGTCTTTTGGAAACAAGGAACAAAATATATACTTTTAAACACACTAGTTCTAAGAAAAAATGAGAATTTGCTAGGTCTTTTGGAAACAAGGCACAAAATCTAGAATTTTAAACACACTAGGTCTAAGAACAAACAAGAATTTTCTAGGTCTTTTAGAAATAAGGCACAAAATATAGAATTTTAAACACACTAGGTCTAATAACAAATGGGAATTTGTTAGGTCTTTTAGGAATAGGTCTTTTAGGAACATGACATAAAATCTAGGCTTGGCATAAACTAGGTCTAAAAAAAGGGAAGATAATAAATCTAACAAAATTGAAACACTTGGACTCAAATTAGGCATTCAAATTCAAACATAAACTTGACATTTGGAAAAAGACATTGTATTTTTAGAACATTTAATATAGATCGCTTCCCATATCTAGGCATATAAATAGTCTTCAAAATTGAGGAAGGAGTTAATCCAAGTTACACAACCCAAAAGGGATAGATAAATGTCTAAGACAAAATTATGTGAGGCATAGGCATAAACCAATAATTATTTGAATCTTAACTTATCAATATCATTTTTTAACTCAATTTATAATTCTATCTTCCTCAAATGGAAAAAAAATTATACTAAAATGAATGTCACAATGATACGAGGCATGGACCAAAAAGGCACACATGTTTTTGAAATTATGATTAGATATAATGCAAAAAGTCTTTGAAAAAAATGTGAGTATCAAAATTATGATATATTTATCTAAAGGTATGATAAATGGTTTATTAAAAAAAATCTAAGGCACAAGACTTGGAATGAAATAGGTAGTGTAAAGATGCCCCTTTCAAATAAGTGACACACACACACACACACACACACACACACACACACACACACACACACACACACACACACATAAAAGTTTGATAAATGACTCAGGAAAATGTGTGATGTCAAATAGATGGAAAATGCCTCTTAAAATAAAAGAATGATGTGAAAACGTGACTTAGTTTTTTATGTGGTATGTTAAACAAATAATTTTTATTTATGACAATGCACGTAAAAAGGAAAAATAATAAAAACACCTAAGTGTAATGTCCTAAATACTAAAAATTGACAATGTGTCTGTAGACTATCAAATTATATCTATATGATTTTTCTTGAGAGTAAATTATGTTTTTAATATAAAAATTCAAATAAAAAATAAAATTAGGTTTTTTATGCCCCCTCTTCTCTCAAGATTTTATATGATGACATTGAACTTTTGGTTACTCGCCCTGCATTGACAATATATTCATGACAAGTGAGGTTATCTAAACTATCAATTTTTATACAATATAAATGGTCCCATATGTGTGGTTAACACTAGGGCATAACACATAATTTAGATCCATGTTAACTAATTTTTTAAGAATTTTTTTTATCATTTTCACAACCACTACATCTGTCAATTGCTTAGTATAGTGTGATGTTCAAGTTAAACATAGATTCTGAGGTAGTTTGTTACTAATGAAGCTTGATTAACCACTCAAAAAATCATCCCAATAATTCAACCTCAATTTTTATACCCCTACATGGAGTGGGGTTGAAATGATGCTAGGAGATGAATTCCTAGTCAACACTTCCCTAAAGAACCCTTGAGGATGTGATGAAATCTTGTCCACAAGATAAAATGCATGAAATAGAAATTGAATAAGACTTAAAGGTCATTTTGGGGTCACCCAAATAATCAGATTTTTGGGAGGGCCTTAATGACTTCCCTTCTATGATTTTGGACAACATCAAAAAATTCAATAAGTGAGCCTTGTTTATCACCTAATTTACCTAAAGGGGATGGGGCGAGAGCATACATGTGACACTTGGCTTGCAGAAAAAACACTCAACAATGACCATAAAATACAAACTCTTATGAGTATTTAACTAAAGTGTGAATTAATTTTTATTGAACCAAAAAAAATATGTCATGAAGTTTATCCCCTTGGCATTATTTTGAAATTTTTAAACAAAATGAAAAATAACTCAAGTAAAGTAGTTTAAAACATTAAATTTCAATGCGATTTTTTGAAAATTATGGTGATAAAAAATGTCTTGCCTTGGTCTTTGGGTATTGTAAAATATGTTATGGGGTCCTTGTGATTAGAATAAAAATGTATGTGGGCAAGAAAAATTTTGAATTTAGCTCTCAAGTTCAAAATTTTCTTCACACAGTGCAAACTCTTAAAAACACAGAGTAATACCACAACTTTTACTTCAAAACTACAACTAATTAGTAGAAAGTTGAAACTACCTAGAAAAAAAGTGTTAGAAAAAAATCATAATTCTTAAAAAAATATCACAAAAATTAAGATAATATCGCCACTCTTAAGTCAAAATCACAACTTATCCTATAACACAAAATGGTTAGTGCAAAATCATGATGGTTAAGGAAATATCATAACTTATCAAACAAAATAACTACTTATCATGAAAATTTTCAAATTATCATTCAAAATCACTACTTATCATGTAAATTCTCTACTTATCATGCAGAATCACTTCTTATCTTATAACACAAAATGGTTTATACACAACTATGATAGTTAAGGTAATATCCTGATAATTAAGTCAAAACTATAACTATTAAGGAAATGTCATGACTACAAAGTCATGATATTGTAGTGAAATATCACAAATCCTCAATAAAATAACATGATTATATAAAGTGAAATTGCAAATATATAGAATAAAAACATGATTTCTAGTAGAATGTCTATGAGCCTCTAGTTTCCACTTTTTTGGTTAGAAAGTCTAGATTTTGACATGAAAAAAGTTAGGAAGATTTCCTAAAATTAGTCAGGAAGAACATCATGGGGTTTGGGTCCCATCGCGCATGCCATCATATGAACAAGTAAATAAATAGAGAAAAGGTTAGTATAGTGTTAGTCCAATAAAACTAAATTAAAATAACACACTGAACACTAACACCTATAGCCTAAACACTAGGGAGAACATAAGTAACAAACTAGTAATGAAAAACACAACTAGAAAACAAAAGAAATCATCCTTTTACCTTCCTTGTAGCTTTCAAATAGCTTATTGAAATGGCTTGTTTAACTTTATGCATCAAGAAATCTTTATCAATGAAGCTCCCTTTGCTCCACATTTCCTTGTCACCTTGGCTTGGATGATTGGATTATGAATTTGGAATGGTAACACTACTTGAAAGGTTTATTTGCATCTATTTGAGAATAATAACTATACACCAAAAGATATTGTTGATCAATAGGTATGGCCTTGTATTTATAGCCTCCAAAGTTAACTCTCACCCAAGGTGAATTAAGATTTAGTTTAAAAATAGAATGAGTTCAAAATACCCTAGGTGAGTTGAGGATAACTCTAATTGAGTTAAAATTTATCATTTAATTATGATTTTCAATTAATTGGCATGGCTTTCAAATTAGATATTTTGAGATATTTTGGGAGAGCTTGACAAATCATAAAGTTAGTGATGAAAAGGCTTGATATTTTGATTTTTATCATTTCCATTTTTATATATTCATTAATTTCAAATGGATAATTTAGCTAAGCATTTAATCTAGATTAATTATTTGATTCATTTTGATTAGCATTTTATCTCTTTTAAGAATTGTTCAAGTGCCCCACTTAATGGGTCCTTAGGCCAAACTACCAATTGTTAGTTTACAAGGCAATTGAAGATGAATCTAAGAGATGTTATTGTTTCATAGGTATAATATTGAAAATAGGGATGCCTCAACATAATTCTGGGCATTGATGAATGATGTGTGGATGAAATTGGGGCATTCAATGATTTCTAGACTTAATTTGCACTATTTGGTAAAAATTAGTCTAACATTTGATTAGAACCCAGTTATGGCCAAAATGGGGTGTCTACAAATATCATTTAGTATACAATATAGAGGAAATAAAACCTTAATAAATTGATAATGCTAAGCTCATTATTTTTAGTGATCCATTTCATAAACATGATATCAAAAAAGATACTTTCATCATACTTATAATATTTATCCACCACCTCCATCTTATGAATATCCCTTGGATGGTATTTATGAAATAATATTTTCAAGTTTTGTATCAAGTCCTATGATTAATTTTTATGATAGTGAAATAGTTGATGATGACTCTAATTTTTATGCTAAATGTATAAGAGCTCATATTGATTAACAACCTATTCATAATATGCTAATTGATAATGAATGAAGATAAAATACATGTAAAAATAATTTTATTCATTAATTAGGCTACACACATAGCAATATATATGCAATCAATAAAATTTTAATTATTTTAATGGCAAGAAACAAGCCACTTTGGGACATATTATGTTACCTCTTCAAGTAGGTCATGTTATACTATCCACTCTAATTTTTTTGTATAAAAAATGGAAATTTAGATATGATATTAGGACACCCATTTTTAAAATATCCTTATTGTCCTTTCTCCAGTTCATATATTCCTGAAATATATCTACTACAATCAAGTTGTTACTATTTTAGGAATAAAGTATGAGAATTATGTACGTTCTACACTACCTCCTTCTCCTAATTAACCACCATAGTTTAATTAGTCATATAAGCACATGCAAAGCATGGTTTTTTAATCTAATAAAAAGAGTCATAATATCTACCAAGTCCAAATAAATCAAAAGACACTTTATCAAAAAAATGTATCTCCTTTACAATAATCATGCAGAATTGCAACATATCTTGATCATATGTATCAAGAGGTTAAATAATTTACATAGTATTATTACTCATATAATGATACTTCATGTACTCCTGCATCTCCTACATCCATGGTTACTACTCAAGATCATATGGATAGTCTTTTGGATAGATGTATCACTCAAAATTATACATGATCTAATTATGATATTGAGACACTTAATATTTTTTCTCAACTAAGGTAAAAAAATTACAACTCATTATTGATTTTAAAATTTAGATCTTGATGGAATCATTGGATAGCTTGTACATTACTAAAATATAAATTAATTCAAAAAAAAATAAAAATAGTAAGTTAATTGTACAAAGCTTCTTATTTATGCACCTTATTCTTCCATTTTATTGAATTAGGAGTCATTTTATACATCTTATATTCCCTTAGATCTCATTTAAATTTTAACCTCTTGGCCCTCTTATATTTTTCTTTTGTCTAGATAGTTCTAGCATAGTGCTCATAATAGCTAAATAGTGACATTAATGCACATTCTTTTCCATAATTTTGTCATTTTTAGTACAAGAAAAAATAGACCACCATGGGATAAGAAAAATAGGTGATATTTTATATTGGTTGATACCATCCTTTAAAATTTTATACACAAAAATTTCATTTCTAGATAACAGAGCTCTAATATTTTAAATTTATAGATCCTTCATTTAGTTTGAGTATGAAACTTCTAGTTTTTCATGAAAAAAATCTTATTGTAAAACCATATTATTTATACATGTCACATATTTATAAGTTTGTATTATTGATGAAATGATAATGTATATTCAACTACTTTCATACATTTTTTAGTCTGCTATATATCTATAAGAAATCCAATTCAAATTAATAGGGGAAAAAATCCTTTTATTGAGCCACTTATCTAATTTCTAGTGCATATATTTCATTGGCACTTGTTATGAATTATCTAGATTAGTATCCTTACTTATATTTTGACACCTTAATTAATTTTAGTTTCATCATTATTGTTTTTAAAAAAATTTAAAATCTAAAAACAATCAAATATTGTAAAAAAATCTAAAATCAGGTGTTAAACATAGATACCAATCTAGTTTACGTCTTTGCAATATGTTATTTATATCATGATTAGTAGATAGAATATTATTTATATATCACACATGAATTTAATGAGTATATACAATTTTTTTTCAAGACAAGTAAGCATTTCTATATATTAATATGTTGGACTCTCTTTTACCCATTGCCCATTCTATGTTGGGGACATCTTACTCCCTAGTGACAATATGTAGGTGGTATTACTCTAAACCACTATATTGTTAAGATTTATCTTATCTACACATGTTTTTATAAGATTTATATCTTACATAGTGTATATGAACATGATATTTATTAGGATATGATTAGATGACATATGTATATCTTAGAATAATTTTTATAATTTTACATTGCATTAATGTTACTTACATCTACATAGTAGATTACACCCTTTTTTTATATTATGCTAGCCTTTGTCCCTTTTGTGACAATATTTTATTGATGCATATATATGAGAAATATGTATGGTATGTGATATTTTCACATGTATATTCTTTAACCCTTGGCCCTATGTGTGGTGCACAATATTTGAACATGTTGTTGTTTGATCCCTTTTCTCTGTGTGGTGTGTGACATGTGAACATGTCCTTAATTTTTAACTTTGATCTGTGTGGTGTGTGAAATTTTAACATTCCCTTAGTTTATCCCTTATCCCTATGTGTGTGAAAAATTTTAACATGTTCCTTTTTGTGACATTCCTCATGTATATGTCCATTATTTAGTACATTTGAACATGTCTACATTTTTGGACCTTAGCCCATCAATGTTAGTTTTATATCATTTATGATTGTTGTGTGTGTGTGTGTGTGTGTGTGTGTGTGTGTGTGTGTGTGTGTGTGTGTGTGTGTGTGTGTGTGTGTGTGTGTGTGTGTGTGTGTGTGTGTGTGTGTGTGTGTGTGTGTGTGTGTGTGTGTGTGTGTGTGTGTGTTTTATATTTATGAGTTTAATAACTTCCGTAATTCATATAATTCACTACTAATATACCAACATATTAATTCCATGAGCTTCAATGATACATTTATAGGTTTTTCCTATCAAGTCTTATGAAAAAATATAATCTTACTATGCCAAATCTTTTCCATATGTTACAAATTTGAATGATAAAATATTAATACACATGTTTTAAGTTAGTTTCCATTTTGAGATGAGTGAATTTTTAAGAGAAAATTACCTCAAATTAAAATGGGGCATTTTAATAGGCTTCGCATTCATGAGATAAGAAATTTTTAGAGTTACAAAACCAAAGTTTCAAAGCTTCAAGTTATAAATTCAATTATTACTACATATTATGGGGTCATATTCCATTTCATAAAAACTCATATTTTATGTTTCAAGAAGCATTCACATATAGTATTAATTTTATACTTATTGTAGGGGTATGATAATAGTTTCATGCCATGGTTTATATTTTATAGGACATGATAGAAGCATTGGTTTTCTCCAATATATTTTGATCATGTTTCCATATAATAGGATATATAAATATTTTGAAATTGAACATACAAGACATATACAATGGTTGATTTAATTTACTTGCATAGTGCATGACTTGGGGTCATTGAGCATTCCAGCATTATATATGAGAATATGTTAGGATTATAACCCATTTACATCTTGGGGTTACAAATATGGGTATAAATAATTGGTTTCAACATTATTCCATGATAAAGATATTCAAATTTCAAAATAGATAATGCAAGTTGGGGTTTGAACACCCCCAATTTTCTCAAATTATTTCTCTAAGAAACCATCTTATCCAAGTGATTCATTAGAAGCAAAAATTCTCAAATGATTAAAGGAAGCATAATCACCATGAATAGTCACAAATATCAACATTTATGTCATACATACATGTTTATTCATTCCATCCCATCTTTAAAAAAATTAAATTTCTCAAATACAAGCAATTTTCAATTGAGAAAATTATATTTCAAATTAAATTTTTTTAAAATTCAATACAAATTTTAAAATGTTTAAATTCATGTTTCAAATTTAAGTTTTCAAGTGAAAAAATAAACACTTCATGTGTTTTTATGGGTTTTAAAAACTTAGAGTTCCTTCCACAATTGAATTATGTGCCTCAAAGACAAAGTGTGTCTTACACACTAAGGTAAGACTTTCCTTTAATCTAGCAATTTCATTTACAGACTATGGGGGGATGTAGTAACCCAAATTTGGTCACAAATTCTTTATCATTATTAATTTATTGATTTTTCCATTAATTTCATGTAATTAATTAACACTTGGTTTTCTAACGTGGCCTATCCTAAGCTCAAAATAATACCTTCCTTCAATACAAGGCCCTCTACCATTACCTACAAAAATGTTATCACTATTGAAAACACATTTTTGTGAATTATTTTGACATGCAAAATTAGGTAGGGGTTGTTGATCCCTCCCTCTCTTTAAAGGAGATTTGTGTGATCAAATATCTCCAAGGTATTGGCTACTAGGTCTTGGTACACAAGGTAACCTAGTCAGCTTGTTATGACCATGCCATGTCAAGGGTCTTTGGTGTGCATATCAAGCAATTTCATATGCATTACATGACAAGATTTTATGTTTAGGGAACCCTTATAATGATATAACTATAGATAAATAGATGATTCCAAGAGAAAATTCTATTGAATAGATTCAACAATGCGTAAACCATAATAGAAAAATAGCATGCAATTAAGGTAAGCATTAGATTTAGATTGAAACTCAAAAAATAAACTAATCTAATAGATTGATAAAAAAGAAAAAGAGAGAATGGTAGGGAGAAATAGGAAAAGGACCTACTACCATAGAGATGAAACTAAAATGTCTAATTGAGAAAATCTTAAAGGAACCAATATTAAGCTAAGTTAAACCTAGCTCAACTTTAGGTAGAGGATGATGTGAGAGTTTAGGAGGTGTTGTTATGAGCAAAAAGGACTTAACCACCATAAAAATTCATAGGAGATGACCTTTTGACCACACAAAAAATTGAGTATCAATATATTTATTGGTGATTAAAATGGTAATATTTAAAATAAATCTCCAAATATAAAGTTCATTCTCATAATAGCAAGGATAAAAAACTACACTAGGAAATCATGAAAATGCTCAGTATACTAACTATTAGAATCCCAAATTTTTTGGTCCATGAACTAATATATTATAATGGATGTAGCATAATTATAACCTACTAAATCATAAAGGTACCACCTAAGAATAATCCTCTTGGTCCTAAAAAATACCAATCCTAATCAATTCAAATATTCTATCTTATATAAGCATGCAAGCATGAATAGTTTAAAATATAAATTAAAATTAAAATTTGAATTCACCCACTAATGGTGTAGGTGAAATAATCATCAACATGGAAATACCACTTGAGGTCCATTGGGGCTAGATCCCATTCAATTGAATCAAGAAAATATCAAGAACCATGCTGAACTAAATCAAGAATGAATCTTGTAGGGGAATGCAGTTGAGATTACATCAAGACTATCAGCCACCCATGTCTTATGTAGTTAGAACCCACCTATTGAAATAAGATATTTTTTAATTTATGATTCATTATTAATCCTAACATGTAGGCCATGATAATTATTCCTATCTTATTCATGATTTAGTATAACTGTGATTTGATTCTACAAATCATATTCGATGCACAGTCCATTCTTAGCCTCTTGATAGTTTTGATAGGTAGATAGGCCACTAAATTTGGATAATTATTTATTAAATACATAACCAATGTTTCATTAGTTCTAATGGGTTCCTTTACACATATATTATACTCACTCTTCCATTACTCATTTGAATATGTAAGTGCCTAGTGATTGTTCATTCTTTGGTGAAGCAATATTTCTCCATGTGGCATCATCTCATTTTTTTGAGAGATTGATTGGGATTCATAATTTCATGGACTAGCCTAAGATAATGGAGTATTAGTATTTCATCATGTGGTATCATCTATCTCACTTAATTACCTATAGGATATGTGCTCTATATAAATATATCTAAGATAGTGGAATAGTGGGATGATGCCATGTGACATCATCTCACTGACCTAGTAGTCCCAAAGGTATTACACTAGTATATACATCTCTAAGATATCATAGTAGTGGGACTATGCCATATTATATCATCCCACTAACCTCATATCTTGGAGTGTTACTAACATCATTTCCCCATCGATCAACCTTGAATAAAACTAAGTCTTAAATTATTTTTTAACATGCCCAAGATTGTTGTGAGAGGGATACATTATTCCAGGCAACTTTTGTGAAATCAACCAAGGGAATAAAGTATTTTTAAGATGTATAAATTCACCATGTGTCTTTGGGAAACTTTTTGTGAAATTGGATAAGTGCCAAAAGTCTTTTGAATGCACAGAAATGCACTATGTGGCTTTAAACAAATTTTGTGAAATTAGCCAAGTCCCTTTGAATAGAAAAGTGATGCATGGATCCAACAAAAAATAGTGAAATTAACTAAGTCCTAAAATACTTATTAGATGAATTTAGGCTTCTAAGATCCATGAAAAGGTGGCATGTTGGATAAAAAGATATTTAGGATTTACTTTTAGTACCTATGGGCATAATATAAAAAAACATTCTCAACAACTTCTATTTAAAAAGTAATGGATAACTATTTCAAATTAAAATTATTAAGTCTTTTGAAATGCAAAAAAAAGGGCACAAAAATTAGTGGGAGAAATCCATTCAAAATTAACTTTGTCAAAAATTTTGAAATTAATTAAGGAAAAATATGAACTAAAGGAAAATTAAAGCTAATTTAGATCAAATCAAATGAAAATGGACTAAATTTATATGGAAAAGCAACATAAAAATCTGAAATAGTTAGATCACTTGCACACCCTAGGGTGAAATAGTCTAAAAGGAAGTTTTATATGTGTTTTAAAACATAAGTATAAAATATACTAAGGCTTAATAGGTTTATGCAAATTCAAAAATTAAAATTAATACAGTCCTAGATGCAAATTAGACTAAAGACTTATCATGAACATTTGATTATTTAGACTTAGTTAAAGCGATGATGCATAATTAAATTTAAAATATTCACATCTAGTAGAATAGACTCCTAGGAAGGCATATTTAAACTAGAAACCATAATGAACTCCTAAAAGGTATAAGACCAAACTTCAAATCAAAAAAGGTTCCCATTTTTAGTTTGAAAATGGGGCATGTTGTGCAATCAACAACAACATTTAAACATTTATATTTTCTAATTTAGACCCAAAAAATAGTACCTTTACTTAAGGGACAATAAATATTAAAATGAGAGGATGGACTAACGTTATTATCATGTTTTTCGATCCTATCCTTCCATCCAAAAAAAATTATAAAAATGAAAATATATTTAGGGTCAGCTTAAATATTTATAAACTCCCCAATGGGTATTTTTCCCTCTTCAATAACTTTAAAATTAAAATCAATTTATTTATTTAGAGAATCTAAGAAAGATTATAAATCCTATCATAAGAGTTGATTTATATAAGTGCACAATGAAAAAAATGTCCCTTTTAATCATAAATCAATTTAAAGGCAATCATGAGCTAAATATAAATTCAATTTTATGTAGCCATAGCAAATCATGATCAAGTATTCAAGACAATTATATATACATTTACATAAAAAAATGAAGCACTATTGCATAAATCACTTAGGTTGGATAACTACAAGGAGGTTTTATCCCTCTTTAGAGTATTGATATGTAAGAAGTTCTCAACACAATGGGGTGTTAAGGGATAGCAAAATTCCTACTGCTTACCCCTTTTTCCTCCATTCATTCATTTATCTCCTTTTGGCATGAATCTAGGGTTTATATCATCAATAATGGACATACAAGTCTCCACACAATTGACAACAATTAAATCAATGCAATAAAACATATTTTTGATTGTCGCACCCAATTGTGTTGAAATTTATGTTTTTATATAAAATACAAGATCAATGAGTGAGATGCCAATGGCGATCATTCATATCCTATTAGGAATTCCTATCCTTTAGGGTATTTAGGTTCTCTTTTTTGTGATTTTTGGTTTTCTTCATTATTCATGTTCCTACATTTTGTTTTCATGTATAACCTGATGACTCAAAATGCTGAGTATATATATCTTATACATAGTTTATCCTTATTTATTTCTATTTCATTTCAGTCATTTGGTTTTAGTTTTAATAATAGAAATTGTATTTAGATAACTTTTCTTTAGTATATTCCAGTTTATATGGATTACATTTAATTTCAACATTAATTCAAAACCATATTTAAAAAACTCTTATAACTGGATTTAGAGGATAATAAGCACTTACTACCCACACACTATACAAATAATTTATGAAACCATACTACTAAAAGGAAAATATATTTTTATGGTATATGTTCACAAGGAATTGTTAGCCATTGTAGTTTCCTTTAATGTATTATTTTAATTTATTTCCTCTACCTCACTCCATATAAGTTCCCATGCATTAATTCACCATAAAACTTGTGTGGTTTGAACATTATGATTTATATAATATAGTGTATAATATATATCCCAATCCACCTAATGTATAACTTTTATATTTTATTTTCATATTCAAAATCATAGAAAACAACTTAACATCGATGAAAAATTTTATTGTTTTTAATATTTATTATAGTGTAAATCCTTTAATGAACCTTTTATATCACTTCAATCTATCTAAAAATATCATTTTATTATATATCTTCATAAAATATACTAGCCTCATTTTCAATGACACATGTTCTTATATTCATTCTATACACACAATCCTTGTCAATGGAATCAAAAAAACTACTAGAAATACAACCTCTCTCCCATAGACTAGCTAAAATGGTGTATACTTGTTTAGCCACTTGTATGTTGTTATATATGTTCATAATTCAATTAAAACCTAGTCATATCAATATTAATTTACAACCACACAAATATTATTGAGTGAAATTGTTAATAAATTTTAAAAATTATCCACTATACTATTGGCATGCATTTTATCACACACCAACTATGTAGGCTAGGTGAGGATTCACCCAAACTCTCTTGAAAGGAGGTTCTCAGAAAACTACCCCAAGGTATTTATTTCTAGGTCTTTGTATATTATTCTCAATTAGTTATATTTTATGGTATGTTTTGTGTCAAGGAGACTTTGCTATTAAACACTTGTGAAAAAAATCTTAGACTAACAAGATTAGTTCACTCTAATTTTGAATAAAAACTTTTAGCTAAACACTACTTGTCATTAGCTAAAGTCTAGAGAAATATAAAATTTACATTTTCTCCTCTCAATACAATCAAAAATATAATTAATAAGAAAAAATACTTGATTAATCATCCTTTCCATAAATTAATTCATTCTTTCCCATGTAGTTATGTAAAATTACATATTAGTGAAACTGGACATTTAGTATAGGTTAGGATAAAGAAAATTGCACTGATCTCACACACTGATTCTATTAATATACCTTATTTGAGAACTCTCTTAACACCAATAATCAAATATTCATGGATGAAGTCAAATTTATCACTAAAAAAGAAAATTACTTGAGAAGGAGGATTTTAGAGGAAGTGGTTAAGGATGATGGCGAAAATTTTAGTAATAAATTGAAATCAGTTATTCACTTGACTAGATCATAATATTTATTACCATCAAATCTTGGGTGACCCTTGTGGTTACACTATGATTAATAATTATTTATTTGTATTCATGGGTAACTTATTACTCTTAGATCATTCCTCATGATGATGGACCTAGAAACAAGATCAAGACATCAATTTTATATGCTTTCAAAGCAATTTTCCATTTCTTTCAAATATCTCACTACATAAATAATGAATAAACTTATATATACCCTCTACATAAAGGAGACTCTTGATTTTTTATGGTTATTTGAAATATTGTGAGTAAATTTGGCCCATATAAGTGTAAATTTAGAATGTTTCATAAGGTATAAGGTTAAAATCATTCTAAAGTTTGCTAAAATCAAACATGTGATGTAGATGCACAATTCATAGGCACTTATAATGGAAAAAATATCCATTATTGGAGTATAAATAAAGTGAGTGAGAAATAATTTACATGTCTTATTCGAAAACTATTTAAATTTAACCTATAACTTTCAAAAAATGTGCACCCAGACTTATGGTAGAAAATAGAATCAAAATCAACTGTAAATATGCAAAGGACATTGGATGATTTTATTAAGGGGAAAACATTAAGTTTAACAAGCTAAACAAATAATAGAAATCATGCATAACAATTGACAAGCATATTGGTGTAATAAATATATCCAATGAATTTTTGGACAAAGCCTCAACTAGTGTGATGGAATATGGGTTGAATTTTTAAATCATGCCTAAACATATTCATATTGAGGACTTGATCAACAATTTGGATATTTCTATCAAGGATTTTATGATTGATATAGATGAAAACGTTAGATAGTAATGTGCAGTTATAATAAGAAGAACTAGATTACCTAATAATAACATCAAGAAATAAGAAGCCATCACTTTGAGGAATCTCAAAGCTAATAATGATATTAATACACTTAAGGTAGATAATGGTAATTATACCTTTGTCATGAAGATTATTGATTATGAGACCAAAATGGTGGACTAATTAACAACATCAAGCAACTACAAAAATATTTGATAAGTATCTAAGTAATAATATTATAAAGGAGGTTGAATGTGCTATCAATAATTCTACACTTGATGCAAATGTTAGAAATGAATTATTATAAAAAAATGTCTTGATCACTCACATATATAGTTTGTAAAAAATCCATTTATATAGATCCCCATTGAGACCCATTGTCAATACTATTGGATCTCCCTCATATTGTCTAGCTAATTTTTTCTCCATTAAACTAAAATGTATCATTGGTAATATGAATTCTTTCATCAAGGAATCCACTCACTTGATTAAGGAAATGTGAAATATCATAATGGATAAATATGACAAATGTCATTTATCTTTTCTCTAAAATTCCTTTGAGTCATGCCATAAAAATCATTAAGAACATTATAGATGAATAAAAAACATTTCTAGTTAAAATTTACTAAAAATATACCTATTTTAACTATAGAAGAATACTATATGAGTATATTTATGGAATTTTAATGGGTTTCCCCATCTCTCTATTAGTGGATAACATGTACATGGAATATTTTGATAAAACAACATTTTAGACTGCTTCTTTAAAATGAAAATGGTGTAACAAGTTCGTAGATGACACTAATTCAGACTAGCCATATGGAATACAAATTTTGAATTTATTTATTTATCTTATAAAAATCAAATCACACCACATTATGTTTACCATGGAGTTATAATAAAATAATTAAATACCATTTTTGGATGTCCTCATCATAATGTTTACAATTTTTTATCCCACCACGTATACATAAAGAAAACTCATATAGATAGATATTTGCATGAAAAATATCATCACCATGTGGGTCAAAGACTTGGATTTTCAACACCCTTGTCATACGTGATATGATAATTTTAGACCCATAACATCTTGACCAAGAAATTGAATATATATCTATGGTTTTTAAAATGAATGGTTTTGATGAATGCCAATTCAAAAGATTAATAAATAATTCCCAAATATAACCTCATAGAAACTAAAATTAAGATGAAAATATAAGCAAGTATCTCTTCCATATTTGAAGGGGATAATAGACAAATTGGATAAAATCATTAGGAAGAGAAATATAAAACTTACACTCTCCCCTCTCAATATAAATAATAGTATAGTTGAAAAGGTAAAAGACTAGATTAATTATATTTGACACAAAGGAATTAATTATATCTCATGTATTTGTTGAAAAGTATATATTGGTGAAACTAGACATTTAGTATAAGGTATGATAAAATAAAATTGTGTTGACCTCACACATAACTGATTCTAGAAATCTACCTTAGCAGAGCACTTTCTTAACACCAGTCATCACATCTACATGGATGAATTCAAATTTATAAATAAGGAAGAACATTAATTGAGAATGAGGATTAAAGAGACATCCAAAATAGATAATAATATGAATAATTCAAATACAAATAATGGTTGGAATTTAATAAATAATTAGAAACTAGTTATTCCTTTGACTAGATCATAATATTTATTTCTATCACATCTTGGCATACCCTTGCAGTTTTATTTTGATTAATAATTATTTATTGGTATTCATGGTAAAATTATTACTCATGGATATTTCCTCTTGATGATGGGCCTAGCATTAAGATCAAAACATCAATTTTATATACTTTCAATGTACTTTTCTATTTCTTTCAACTACTTATCATTATTTAAGTAAATTTAACAATGCATAAATAATGAAAAAAAATAAGATCATGAAATATAGATAAAATATTAACAACTAATTACAAATCAAACTATGTTTAAAATTAAAATAACAAAATTCATAAAAAAGATCAAAAGAAAGAGAGGGTAGGGAGAAAAGGAAATGTGAGAATGATGTATAGATAATTAGATCCAATTATATTGAGTGGATGAATCCTTTCATAAACCTATATTTTTATGGTTATATGAGCAAAACCAACATGTAAATATGGTGCAAGATTATAGGAAAATGTTAGCTAAGCAGTGGATGGAAACAAGGTCACTCTATACATGCATAGACCAAGAATATCAGTTGGCAGAGCTTTTCAGATTAAAGGTATTTCATGAAGCATAAATATGATTCATTACACACTCTAGACAAGCATAAAAATAAACCTTAATAGTCTCAACTCATGCAAAGAATAAAACTACCTTAAAAAGTATAAAATTATATAAAGGGAAAAGATAAACCTCTCTAATCTCCTACCTAACTAATCTATTATACTATTTAGTTAATGAGGCAACCATTATCAAATGAAGAGCTAGTATTTTATATGCAAGGTTAACCCATTGATTCATTAATCCATCCATAGATTATTGTTTTTAAGAGTTTAATGGGATTAATCCATTTTGAATTTGTGTTTTTGAAGATCTTACTCAATCCTAAGATAATTGATAACTATGCCATGCTTTGTTAATCATGAATTTAATTCTTGGTGGATGAATGTCATCAAAATATCCTTGTGAAAACCTTTATTCCATGATATATGCAGATGTACATAGCCTAATTAAGGAATTATTCTATATTTTGTGTCTTCACACATTTAACTCTAATGTGCATGTCAAGTCTGAGTTTAATGCCACCATCTAAATAATGCCAAATTTCACATTTCATGATCAAATTTCCATTAAGTGCCCCCATTGTAATTTAGTGTTATAGGTGAGATTAGACACAAATATTTTTTTGAGAAATGATAGATGGCCTAAGAGGATCATCATTTTTATTATTTTAAAGTTACTTAGGATGACCCTACTAACTGGCTTGATAATTAATATTGAATGTAATATCCTATTGCCACTTGGTAGTCCTTTTCTAGTCAAGGGACTTATGACAATATCTTATCATCAATGGAATTATACATGGCATATTTTCACTTACTCACTACTTGACTAAGGGTCTAAATTTTTTTGATCAAGATGCCCTAATATCTTGACCCTACCCATATCCTTGTCATTTTGAATTCTATTTCATATTAACTATGCACCAACCACCTCAGGGGCCCAAATAAATAAGATTATGCAACATGGCATCATACCAAGTAACCAAAGGGTTATAAGGTGGGATATATGTCCAATGTGTTATGACTTATCTAGAGCTATTATATCTTGACATGAGGCATCTTCTCATTCACTCAGAGAATTTGCCACATATTTTATGATGTATTAACCATCCCAATGTCTCAAGGGGATAGGATAATGCCACATGTCATCATCCTAGGCATATAAAATATCCTCAAGTGAGCTCTATGTTCTAGGTTATTTAGAAGAGTGGATTAGCTATATCTCAACACTATGAGCATACTATTTACCTATGAAATTATGGATCCTCAAAAATTGATTAAGTGGTGACAAATTATAGGAAGATAATAATTGATAGGTGGTAGCTTCACATTAATTTGAGGCTTGAAGGAAATAAATACCCATTAGAATTTCAATATGAAATTTTATCAAAAATTAGTAGGGTAAAAACCAAATAAAGACAAAGGGGAAGGTGATACATAGTGAGATTAACTAATAAAAATATACATCTCACCAATATTTAAGCTTCAATCAACCCATTATTTATAAAATGACTATTTTTTATAATGAAACCATACTAACTCTTAGTCAAATTAACTCAAAAGGAATAAAAGATCTCAAATAGAGTTAAATTCACTAGGTAAAATAATCCCACTCAACCAACACTCGTATCCAATTCAACCTAATATTCCAGAAAGTAACTGATTTTTTATAGTAAAGCAATAGAAACACCTAGTCAATATTCCTAAAAAGAGACAATATTAGATTGAATCACTCAAGGAAAAGATTTGAGAACTCTATAATAGTCATATATTCTACAAAGGGGAAGGTGATACATAGCGAGATTAACTAATAAAAATATACATCTCACTAATATTTAAGCTTCAATCAACCCACCATTTATAAAATGACTAATTTTTATAATGAAACCCTAATAACGCTTAGTCAAATTAACTCAAAAGGAATAGAAGATCTCAAATAGAGTTAAATTCACTAGGTAAAATAATCCCACTCAACCAACACTTGTATCCAATTCAACCTAATATTCCAGAAAGTAACTGATTTTTTATAGTAAAGCAATAAAAACACCTAGTCAATATTCCTAAAAAGAGACAATATTAGATTGAATCACTCAAGGAAAATATTTGAGAACTCTATAATAGTCATATATTCTATATAAATTTGAGGTGACATTGTATAGAAATGGAAATTTCATTTTAGTTTAAAACATGACTTAAAATAGACCAAGACTTATCAAACTTAGGTGGATTTATAAAGTTGTATCAATTAGGTCTAAATTGAAAAATATTTTAGACTAAGTGCATAAAATAGACATTTTAAGTTTATACTTAGTTAACAAGTAAAGCAAATATAACATTATGACTACAACTTCTCAAGGACCTTTTATAATCAGATAAACAAATAAAATAGGCCTAACTTAAAGACTTGATTGAATAAAAAGATGATAATCTTGACCAAAAAGAGGTTCCATTATTTTAACATTGAAATTAGGATGTGTTTTGCAAATAACAACAAATTGTGACTATGTTGTAAAATACTCATGAGTATTTTGGGAATAAATAAATAGTTAAATAAACCATAATTTAAATCTAAAATAGTGTGTGAAACATGAATGAATTAAATAATGGATAAGATGATGTATGCAAATGGAAATGCAACTGATATATTAAATCATTCCTAGCTCAAAGAATATAAATCTTACTTAAACTTATGATTGTTGATACATTAGATATTTGGATTCATGACCAAGATGGATCTAATATAACTAGCTAAGGGATATCTTACCATAATAGTATCACTAGGGAGGACTACTAAGCCTCTAATCAAGAAAAACTATGCAATAATCCTAACTAGGCCCTATGTTTTCATATTCACTAATGTACAATGACAAAATCAAAGTAAAGTCTAATCTAGTGCTCATGAAATATTATGGCATAAATAAAGGTTTAATAAACATAAAAATTAAACATGTATAAGTGAATCCTATTTAATATATGTATAGGTAGGATCCTAATGCATGGATAGAGTAATATATTCAAAATCCATTCCTTATGCCACTTCTATCTACTAAAAGATAGGAGCAAAGTTAGAGATACTTACCTTGAAGAGGAACCCATTGAGACCCAATCTCTCCATTGTCAAAATATTATTTACAAGAGGGTATTTTGGTTTGTAAGGATCACTAAGAAAGGCCAAATTATCCAATACTTTTCCACAAGACAAGATTCATATCCAAGTATAAACCCTAAGATATAACTCCTCAAGTAGAATGGTAGAAGAGCAGATTGGAAAGAAGTACAAATAAATAATTAATTTTTGTTATCTTTAATAAATGACAATATGAATATTTTTATATATTTGAATATAACCCTAGTCCTTTTCAAAATTTTAGTTAATAGGGTTATCCCAATTGACTCTATATCATTAATGAAAAAATCAAATTAGGTCTTGGTCTAGATTAGCCAAGGGCTGACCTATACCCTAAATGGGTTTTGTCAATTAGAGTATAGGGTAAATGGGGTTGAAATTGTATCATAAACTATCAAAAAGTATGTTAGGTTAAGGAAGGGCTAATGAAGGCATAAAATGAGAAAGGGAAGGTGAAATATAGGAGGCAAAGCTAGGAGAATGTTTTTAGGAGATGGTTGTGTAGATAGAAAGTAGTGGTAAAAGGTAAACAATCTTACAAAAAACTAATGGTCTACCCATACCTTTCTTAGTACACCCTTTAGGAATTACACTGAGAGATTTAAACTTTATGGGTTCTTGCAAGAGAAAAATAATCAATAATTGATAAAAGTTTAAAAATTATGTGTATACATATGCCTTACTCAAAGCTCATTACATGTCACACAGGTGCACCAAAGGATGGTGCTTTGAGAAAAGAACATAGCAACACATAATTTTGAATCTAAAAAAAAATAGTATTTTAAAACATAAAATAATTGAAATTAAATGACTAAAATAAAAATAACTAAAAAATTAAATTTAAGCATACCTTGACTTGCCGTTATTTCTAGATGGTTATCTATTATGTTAATAGTTTTGATCATGGAGAGTGCATAAAATACTTTTGATAAACCCAAGGATACAAAACAAAAGATCAAAAACAAACAAATGTAGGAAAGCTAAGATAATTGATGCTAAATATATGAGATGTACCTAGAAATTTGGATAGCTAGGGTGATAAATGCTAAGTTAAACCAAATAACCAATCAATATTTTAGAGTAAATATGGTAACCAAAAGTTCAAGGCTATTAAAGAATGAAAAAAAAAAAAAAAAATCTTAAGAAAAGAAAAATCACCAAGTCAAACCAAGGATACATGTCACAAAAATTGTAATAAAAAATGAATGTAAAAGAAGTAATAATCATTAAATAAATATGGGCAAACAAAATGGTAAAACAACATTGATGAATGAGAAATAACAATCCTTACACAGTAATCAATGTAGAAAGGTGCATGAAAGGGAAAACAACATTGGTGAGTGAGAAGTAAAAATCCAACCTCACTCAATAATGGAAAAAGATCATGAAAGTAGAAATAGACTCAGGTGTCTTAGAAAAGGATACAACAATGGAATATGGTAAAAGAAATTAAAGTAATGCTAGAGATGTAGAGTCATGGTTCTAAAAAAATATTCTATAGTCACTCAAGCATATTATTTTGAACAAAGGATAAATAAAAATTAAATGAAGTGGTGCTATCATGTTTTTAAAGATGTGAATAAGAGGGAATATAGAAGAAATGGGAAAATGGATTTAGAGTCACACTTTCTTATTAAGGGATAAATGAAATAGGTAGAGGGGATAATGAAGGAAAAACCAAAGTATAGAAACTCTTTATCAAAGTCAAGACACTCAGATTAGGTTTATCAAAATAAGAGGACTTTTGACATTAAGGACTCTGAAGAACTTCTAGACACACAAATCTTAAGTTAACAAATGAAGTATGTATATCATCCCATGAAGGTTATATGTATGAAAATTAAAATGGACCTAACTTCCTAAAATGTGTTCCCCATTCCTTAGGACCTCTTAAAAAGACATTATTCTACTATGAATATTGGGTACTAGTGTGATAAAGTAGGTAACACCATAGAGTTTGTTTAATTATTCTATTCCAATCTACTAGCCTACCACACCCCAATAGACCTCATCTCTATGATGCGGCCAACTATGGAGTTTGAGATTAAATTAGAGATATGATATGTTTTATTAATCATGTCTTTTGGTGTGATTAGGACTTTTTTACTATGTATGTTATCATTTATATAATTTCCTTTTATTTAAAATGATTTGGATTTTAACTTTTTTGATGGATTTTTATATTCCTCTTCTATACAGATTCAGAGAACCAAACATGGGTGTTGAAGATGACTATCATTTGAAGACTTTGGACTTGGTTGATAAAAAAGAGAAATTAGAGACAATGGTGTCTAAGAGTCTTGTTAATTCAGTTGAAATAAAAAATTTATATTGACTTCAACCTTGTTTTATCCAAAGTGTAATGAAAGGAAAGGAAATCAAGAGTAAATAAACATGAAATAATTTAAAGGACTTCAAATCGTAAAAAATATTACAAAGGGTGAAAAAGGGGATAAAACGATAATAAAGTGTCATTCCTTATCATAATTATCATAAGAATGTAATAATTTTATGAATACATGCTAACACTTTATTTTTATGTAAATTTTATCTTTAAAAGAAGCAAAATCTAATGTTGAGAAAAAGGGACCAGAAACTTTTAACCATTGTTAAGCTTATAGAGAAATAATGCTAAATTAATTAAAGATGGTGATTTTGTGAGGAATGCCTTGTCATATCCATGGTCTTACACTATAACTCATAAAATAGAAACCCAAGAGGGTGCACAAAGAAGGAAAAATATAGTATTTGTGAGGAAGGTTAGGTACTATCTATGGTCTTTCATTACAACTCACAAAATAAAAATCCCAGGGGTGAAAAAATTATTAGAAAGTAAATAAATAATGAGAAAAAAATAAAAATCTTGAGGAATATTGGGTCCTATCCATGATTTTATAATGAAATTCATGAGAAAAGTGAGACCAAAGGACCAAAAACAAGGAAGTAAGGTTTGTGAAAAGAGTGACTTTTGTAGATGGTGAGACCCGTGTAGATATCCTAAAAAAAGTGTTATAAAAATAGAATATAGAAATCATGATTAAAAATCAAATATCTAGGAAAAATACTTCTTTAAAAATTACATGTTAGTAAGATCTTTAAAAATATGGCCTTCATTAGTTTGAAGGAAATATGTGCTTGGACCAAGGATGTCTTTGACTAAATAAGGGCCCCACCATTTTTAGGTGTATTTAACTTCTTTGTCATGACTATTATCTAGATTAAGGACAAGATTACCAACATTAAAAGTGTGAACTGTAACTCTTTTATTATGTTGTTTGGCAATACAGGCCTTGTATCAGTGATTTATTATAGGGCATAAATATGGTGAATTCTAGATGGTAGGGTGTGGAAATTTTATGATTGATTTTAAATTTATCATAGAGTTATTTGATTTATTTATTTTTTAAATTACCACTATTATATAAAAGGATAGTATGAAGAATGCTAATGCAGAAAATGATTTATTTGAGGGTAAGTTTGGTAATGGTGGTGCCGGTAACATTGATGAGGGGCATGACCTTGACCCATTTGATAAAATACTCAGTAGAGGTGATGATAATTGCATGCCTATCCAAGGATCTAGGTATTTTACCTATGATATATAATCCCCAAATTAATAATGACCATGGAGACTCCATAGTTTGAATCTAGGCTAGAGATGAATGGATTAGATCATCATGAAGTTGGAAATGACTACACTTTTTAGTGGATTTGATGGCATATTTTTCAATATTGGACCAAAAATATCCCATATGTAATCATTTATGGGATGTATCATGTATGCTATAATGGCCACTATAAATTCCCCCTTGTGCTTGTTTAAGAAGATGAGGAACTTCTTATTTCATAACACAACTATTACATCCTGATTTCTCACTAAGAAAATTTAGTTGATTATCCATGGATTAATACATTTGGTAGATTGATTTATTATTTAATTAAGATATAATTCATATGTTTTTATGGGACAACTTTATGTTATTTTGATTACTTGATTTCATTACTATAAGTTAGTTGTATTGTATATTATTTACATTCTGATCATGTTAATTTGTTGTTACAATAGTATTTTATGATATATATCATGATGTTATAGGATAACTACCTTCTTATCATGTGTTTGACATAGGAGAGATTCATCCCTCAGATCATGATGGAGGGAGAGTATCATCAGAGAAGAATACATAGATGGAGGTGTTAGGGGATAACAAAGCAATGGCTAGAACCTATGCACACACCACAGTAAATACTAAATATGATAATTATTATTTGAATTATTATTGTTAGTATTATTTTGATGTTATCTACAATATTATAGTTGATTATGTGTGTTAGTAGTGATTTATTTCAGTTTTATGCCTATGTGTAAGTAATCTTGTGTGATTACATTATGAATTTTATAAGTATATTTGGATGTATAATGTTACTATGTGTTTATGTCATGTTATTATATTCATGACTATTAATGATTTTCAAGGAAATAAATCTGCATGAATAATATCTAGTTACTATTGTATATATACTAATCCTAATGTCTTTATAATGATTACAACATTAGCTATTTATTTTTATGATATTCAAGAATATCATTATATGGAGTAAATATATCAATAAGAGAACTTAGGTGCTCATATGAATATATAGAACATATAGTACATTTATAGGTATGCATATAGCTATGATTTTATTGACTATCAAAAATAATTCAAGACCCTGAGGGATAGAAAATTACACACACACACACACACACACACACACACACACACACACACACACACACACACACACACACATCTCTTAAGAACATAACAAGATGTATAATTGAAATATTATGTTCATGTGAGATATAATTTGGTTAATGAGATATTTGATTATTTGAAATTATTATGACTGATTGTTTGTAATTGAGTAGCCGTACATATAAATAATGGACTATGATATTGTTGTTTGACATAGAATGTACTATATTTTAATCTACTTAAATAAATTAGAAATATGCAGTCTAAATATATATTATACCCAATTGGTATAAACTATACTTTTTATTCTTTTCGATAAAAAAAATTTTCATGAATAATTCTAGTTACTACTATATATGTAATTATTGTGTTATTACTACGTTATATAGATTATCTATGTCTCTGTGTGTGTGTGTGTGTGTGTGTGTGTGTGTGTGTGTGTGTGTGTGTGTGTGTGTGTGTGTGTGTGTGTGTGTGTGCGCGCGCGTGTGTCTTTGTAATGTTTAGAACATTATATAGTTATCTTTATGATATTGGGGAATATCATTATATGGATTAACACCCATATATATATATATATATATATATATATATATATATATATATATATGTATGTATAAATGTATATATATACATATACATATATATATATACATATACATATTTACATACATATATGTGTGTGTGTGTGTGTATGTATATGTGTATATATATATATATATATATGTATGTATGTATGTATATATATGTATATATATACATACATATATACATATATACATACATATATATATATACACACACATATATATATACATATATATACATACATACATATATATATATATATATATATATATATATATATATATTCATACATATACATATATACATATACATACATACATACATATATATATATATATATATATATATATATATATATATATCAAAAGACATAGATAATATATAAAACGTAGTAATAACACAATAATTACAATGTTATAATATTATTAGGATTGGTACAATAATTGTCCAAAATACCAATTACTATTAAAAAGTATCATCGACCTCATATTAGTCATATTGTTATTAAGTCATGATGTTGGTTATCTATACTAAGTATCAAAATTGTAGTTTTATCCTAAGCTAACTTAGAAACTAATCCTAGTCAAAGATTCTAGTGCTTGGACTATGGTGATGATTCAAAGCATTAATTATTATTGAGAAATAATGTAAATGGTGGACTTTTCTGAAATTAATATTTGTCCATGTGACATCAAAAATCATCCTAAAGTAAATAAAATATTAAAACAATGATTAATGTTTTGATAAGGTTCAAATATTTTTAACCTTCTTGCTTTGGGTCAAATTTGGGTAAAGCGGAAAGCTTAGTGCTTAATGGAAGTTTTGACAATACTGGAAACTATGATATTTTGCATGCATTGTCTAGAAATAGAAAAAGTTGATGGAAAAGAAGTATAAGAAGACTATTGGAAAATATAAGGGACAACACAAAGAAAAATAATAAAGAGATGAGAGAAGGTAGAAGAGAATAAATTAGAGCAGAAGGAGAGGAAGGTGTTGACTATCTGGTATCATCTTGATGATATCAAAAAGGTTGGTGATGTTATTTATTCTAACTTAAAAAAAATTGTGTAAATATATTAGGGATAAATGTATTCAATTTGATATGATACCCTAGCTTAATAAATATAAATATAAGTTATGTATAATGTTATTCAAAATAGAGAACTATGTGAACTGTGTGAATTTGATAGCATATATTTCAAATAATGATACTATGTTTGTGTGTATTTAACATAGTGAAATATGTAAATGTTCCATGCGACTTCGATGAGTGAATGGATTTATAGGTACAATCTATATATCAATTTTTGGAAGTGTGTTATGTATTTATATGGACTATGTGTAATTTTAATACAAACCATGATTATATATATGAATGGATTAAGTATATATTTAATATTTTGATCTATAAGAATATACATGTATTGATCACATATATATTTGTTATTTAAAACCATATAAATGAATAAGAATGGATTGTATGAAAATATTATACAAAACATGAAATTTTAGACATATGGGTGGTGTATTTTTCCTATTCAAATAGTGAGAACATATTAGTGTGAATAGAGTAATTTTTTGTATGAATATAGATATAGTAGGTCTATTTGAAACTTGTTATCCAAACCATGACCATATGTAAAGCAATATAATGAGACTTTATCATTAAAATCAATTATATAGCAATACAAGTCTGAGTTTAATTATTTTCGAAGCCCTAATATTAAATATTAGTATAGTCTCCATATTTATATAAAACCTAGTTCGATAAGCTAAGTCCAACTCATTTAATTATTAAATAGAGATATTTGATAGCATGTATCAGTAATTGGTATTAGTATTGATTTGGTAACTATATACTAGGATCTTACATACAAGTTATAAAGATAATATGACTATAGTTGTTTATTAGGATGAAGTATTTATTTTAAACCTTTTTTAAAGACTAGTAATGTATTTTAAAGTAAAAAGAGTTTATATAAAACAAATTTATGGAGTCAAGCTTATATATATATAAGCTTGACTCCATAAATTTGTTTTATATAAAAATCTTTGTACTTTAAAATACATTACTAATATATATATATATACATACTGTTATAAGGTCCAAATACTTATAGGAACTATGAGAGTGTTTGTGTGTTATGAAATTCACAATGAAATCAAATAAATAGTTTAACTATAAAACTTGGTTTATTAACAATACGAGAATATTAATATATTATGATGGTTCATGAATGTATTTTTTTATAGAAAATTTATAATGGTTGAAGTTATTGATTAGAAATATAAATGAATATATATATATATATATATATGTATGTATGTATGTATGTATATATATATATGTGTGTGTGTGTGTGTGTGTGTATATATGTATATATATATATATATATATATGTATATATATATATATATTATTTGAGCACTTATATTTGGTATATATTAGGAATATATTTAGTGTAGAGTAAAAATTTACTCTACGTTACATTCTATTTTTTAGCTGCGCGCTGCCAAATTTTGTCCTCGCATTCGTTGGTCCAATATGACAAAGTCATGATATAGAGCATGGGCTCTACTTTCCTTTTGATTCATTTTTGCCTAAGTGTTGAAGTCGAGTGGAAGTTGCCAAGTGTCGATGTCTGAGGCATCCTTTCTCAGTAGAAACTACCAAGTGTTGTAATTTGAGGCACCTTCTATATGTTCCAAAACTTGGTCAAGACGTGCCACGTGTTTAATAGAAACTCAATGGAAAGCACCACGTGTTGGCATCCAAAATAAGTAAATTCAATGCCTTGGTTTAATAAGTTAGTTTAATGCCTTGGTTCAATATTTTTGGTTCAATACCCTAGGTTATGTGTAAATGGCGTGCAGTGTTGAACCGTTGAACTGTTAAACCATTAAACCATTTTCAGTTCAACGGGTAGTTCAAGGGAGCATCCCAAAGACCAAAGGACAAGTGCCCTTTTGAAGAGAAAGTAAGGCATAACAAAATCATTCAAGTAGAGGCTGCCAAGTGCCATCAATCAAGCCCCTTTCTACTCCATTCTCAGAAGCAGCAAAAAACACCACGTATCTTCCTAGAAGTAGCAAAAGTTACCACGTGTCAACATCTAAAATATATTCTTCAAGTTTCATTGCCAAATAAAGACTATGGTGGGTCCTAGGTTTTATTTATAAAGTCTGTAGAAGCTACCAAGTGTCACCATCCATAGGAGCCTAGCATGCATCTCATATGCTTCCACAACAAAGCAAAAGAGCAGCAGAGATTGCCATGTGTCTTTGTTGAAGAGAAGTGGAGATTGCCACCTATCTCCATGCCCCTTTTGAAGGTTGCTCATGCAAGAAATGTAGTGAGTCTTATTTCTATTAAGTCGTTAAGTATCAAAGAAGTGGATTGCGACATGTGTTAAAGGTGGAACATTCCTGAGCAACATATAGTAAGAATATAGGGAAAGTAGAAAGTGCCACATGTCTTCGATAAATGTTGAAAAAAGTTCCAAGTGTCATTCTCTAGTGTTTATTAAGAAATAAGTAGATTTTTAGGAAATTGACTAAGTGTCCTCTTCCATTTCAATAGAATAGAGGATCTTGTGTATCTATTTTAACAAGTGAATTGTAGGAAGACAGAGTGTTTAGAAATTGAGCTCAGTTAGAGTTTAATTTGGGCCATAAGTTTGGGAAAGCATGGACAATATGGAGGGAATCCAAGGATCAAGAGGAAGAAGAGACAAAGAGGGAGACTTAGTGGGAGTTATTTCTAGTAAATGAAGTAGTTCACTGGGTAGATATTGGGGGCCTACAAACATTAAAAGGGGCCATTTATTTGTCCCTTGGGAGATAAAGGTGGAATGGATAATTATACGATGAAGAAGGTGAAGAAATGAGAGATTTAGGCTTGAGAGGAGGCACTAGAGCTGAATTGACACACCTCAGTCAGGGTAGCCACCTTGCTTCAGCATGGCGATGCCCTTCCTGACTAGACCAAAATGCATCCAAGGTATTGAATGCACTAGATTTCATATTATTTTATCTAAAAATCTGAGGCTATAAAAGGAGGTAAGGGGGATCCATGATCAGGAGAATTATTGTAACAAGTTTAGAATTTCTAGAGCTATGATTAGGAATATCATTTGCCTTTATTCTATTTTCTTAAGTTGTAAAGTTTATGTAACTGTGCATTTTTTTGTGCCTTTTATGTGACTGAAGAATTAATGAGAAGATAGAGTTTTGTGCCTTTGTTGATATTATCTATGTCATTTGCAAAAGTAGTCTAGAACCATGAGCCTTTGTTTCTATTATTTCTATCTCTTACATTGATCATGCCTCATCTACTTTTTAATGTAATTAAATCTTACATATAGTTTCACTATGCTTAAGATTAAGGGTTGAATTACTTTTAGGCACATCGCCATAGTTAGATTTTTCTTTCTTTGCACTTGTGTTTCTATTTAAATTCCTATCCTTTTTCCCCTAATGCATGATATAAAGAAGAGACTAGCTTCTCTAAAATCTAGAGGTTGTTTCAAGATGCAACTCCCACATCTTGAAACTTCCCATTATTGGTGTCTATTACAAAGTGCAATTTTAAACATCAACAGTTTTTGGCATGCTCAGTGGGACCAATCTTGAAGTCTCTTTCAAGATCACATGAACCAAAGAGCTATGAGAAGTCATAGCTATGGACCAAACACCAGATCACAATCTACTACAAAACTAGGTATTCTTTTACCACCTTTAGTGATGAGTCCAAGAAGAAGAGCTAACCAATTTGTACCAATACCCAGAGCCAATATGGGAGCCCTATACCCCCAAGAAATTATGCAATCTAGAATATTGGTAGTCCCTTAATTCTCCCAATACCACCAACCACTTGGGATCCTATCCTAGTAAATGCCTTAAAATCTCTACCTAAATTCAGTGGGTAATACTCTAGAACACCTGAAGAACATCTTCAAGATGTATCAGATGTCTATGCTATACATGTCACACAGCAAAATGTGTCCATAAGATTACTAGTAGCTTCTTTTAAAGGGAAATATTTAGAATGGTATAGGTCTTTGACCCCAAATACCATTTATACATGGGATGAGAATGGATATATTTTCTTTGAAAAATTCATAGAGAAGGGTGATAAGTCTTCTTTGTTACAGTAGTTAATCACCATTAAAATGAGACCACAAGAAGCCATGACTGACTTCAATTCCAAATTTCAAAAGACATGGGATAGAATCCCTGTTACAGCTAGACCATTACCAGGTATGGCCATAGTGTTTTATCTTAAGGCTTTGAATTTAGATATATTTGTTATGATTCAGTCACTTGGAGGACACACTTTGCCAGAGGCTTATGAATATGCAGTTAGAGCTGAGAATCATTTAATATATGCTGGAAAGTTACCTCCACGGCCTCTCATGCCCATGTTCCCAAAAATTTCCTTGCCATTACCTCAAGAAGTTCCTAAATCTACAAGCCCACCTATGTCTATGTACACTTACCCTCAACAATCTGCTAAATAAATTATCCCCACTCAGTCATCTAAGTTGGATGATATTAAAAATATCCTAAGGACAATTTCTAATGAGCTGATCAATCTAAAAAGATAGCAAAATACTTTTTCTAGGCCTCCATATCAAGGCTATCAAGGAAATAGATTTTCATCCCAGCCAAACCAATATCAGGGTCCTCCAAGACAAACTAACCATCAACTATCAAATCAATTAGTTTCAGTTCCCACACCCTCACAGACTATTCCTCCCAACTCAAATAGGGAGATAGTTTTAGGGCAAAATAATTATGTGGAAGATACTAATGCTTGGTTTTTCCCTTACAATGATGCTCATACACCTAGAGATTGTCCTAGGGGTAATATATAACAAAAGGTGGTAGAGCAAAGAAGAATGGATGGTTAGTTTGCAAGTTCTAGTGACAATCGAGCCTACTAGTCTCTTGGTATGCAGAATTCAGCCTTAGTGGCTCATATGCAAGGAATGTCCTTGCAACAAGAGGAAGAAATAGCCCCAGAACATGCTTTGTTCTCATGGGTTGAAGATGAAGAATTAGTTTTCTTGAATGAAGCATCTACCTCCAAAAAATTGGTGGTGCAATCTGATTATTACACCAGATCCAAGAGAAGGATGGTGGAATAGCCTGAGATTGTAAATAGTCAAGTCATGGAGAATCCTCCATTTCAAGGACAAAGAAACATTGTTGTCAGATAAGAAGTTCCTTAACGGTACAAAATCAAGGGACTCCAACCCAAATTTAGGAAAAAATAAGATACCCCTATTTTCAAAAAGCTCAGACTCTGGGATCAATAAATGTGGTGGATCAATTGAAGAAGACTCCATCACAAGTATCAATATGGGATATATTAGCTATTCCTAAATAAAAGACACTTCTACAAGAAGCTTTTCAAGGTCAAGTAGTTCCCAAAGATACTGTTACCAAAGGACCTGTTGTAAAATAAAATCTCCAAGATAGTCCATCTGCAAATAATGGCCCTAGTGAATAATATAGTAGAGGTAAGCAAATCTAAACTAGATCCCTTTTATTTAACTTTGATAGTGGGTAAGAAGCTACTACATAATGTAATGACTAATTCAGGGGCTAGTACCATAGTAATGCCCAAGCAGATAGCTGATGCTTTAGGAATTAAGTATGAACCACTTACAAAGGGAGTCATACAGCTAGATGGCAAAGTGGTATAAACCATAGGGAGAATTAAACAACTCCAATTATAATTATATGCTTGTCTTGTTAAGCACAAAATATAATGAGAGTGGGGGTGAATTAGTATATTATATATCTTATAAAACTTTCCCTTTAGCAAATTCCACTTAATCAAACATTCAAGATATGCAATAAAACTTAAACAATAAACATCACACAAGATAGAGAGAGACACTAGATATAACATGGAAACCCAATGTGGGAAAAACCATGGAGAATCAATCTCAAATATATTTGTGAGAACAAACCCACAGCAGAACCATACCCCTTTGCCAAGTACAAACCTTAGCTACAATTCATGAGCACCAACCCATAGGAGCTTCAAACCCCTTTGCCGAGCACCAACCCAACACCTATTTGTGAGCACCAACCCATAGGAGCACCAACCCTTTTTCCAAGCACCAACCCAGCAACAATTCATGAGCACCAACCCACAGGAGCACCAACCCCTTTGTGTATACCACACACCTATCTCTCAATGTTGTTATCTCAACAAATGATATATCAATACAACATCTCCTTCCTCTCTCTCTCACCTTTGCTCTTCAAGCTAGATATAACAAATATAAATCATATTCATCCCTCGCAATTGATCTTCTAAGCTAGATATTACAATATCAAATCAACCTCTCACACTCATATTATAAATGGCTACTCAAGCCTTTATTTATATCTTTCCAAATGACCTTTGGCCTTCCCCCTTTGTGACTCTTCAATTCTCATGGAAAATGGTGCCAATATTGGATGACCCTTCATATCCAAGCATTTGAAAAGTCATGTGGTGACCCTTCATGACCAAAACCGTCCTTCCCACTTTTGTCCTTATCTTTGGTGACTTTTCATATTCCTTAAAATGTCCCTTCATGAGAAATTTGCCCTTTACTCTTTTGTCTTCACTTGGTGACTCTTGGTATTCCCCAAGATGAATCTTCATGGGAAAATGCATCCCATCCTTCTTTTGTCTTTATCCTATGGCTCTTCAACTTCTCCATGGGCCCTTCTTTTGTGTCATATGCAACCAAAAATATATTCGTTAATATTAAATAAATATTAACTCACATTAGCCAAGATAAACAACATTAAATGCAATGGGGCATTTATCACCAATAATACCAAACCTTTGACATTAGTGACAATATTTCCAACAATCTCCCCCTTTGTCATTGATGGCAACCTCAATCCTGAAACTACCACATCCTATCACCTACACATACCATCATCTAAAAACATACAGTAACTCCCCCTTACTGTAGCAACCTATACCTATTCCCTATACCTATTTTTGCACCTGTACCTATACCTGTTATTCTCCCCCTTTGATATCAATGGCAAAGGGCCAACCTAGAGCCAACACTTAGCTCCCCCTCACTTGATACTGAACATCAATGGTAGGAAGTAATAGAAATTACTCCTAACTCCTCTCATCAATCTTTGAATGTGTCCTTTGATCATGCCTTTTAGAAGATATCTGACAATACATATACATTGTTCCCTATCCTTTGAGCATCTGTAATCAACTCATTTGAATCTTTTCTTCTAATCTCACAACCTTCAACATGAAACCTTAATGTGTATCCTTGATCAAAAATTTGACTAACACTCAACAAATTATGCTTAAGACCTTTTACATATAAAACATTTTTAGTCTTAGTTCTACCATAATCCAAACTCAAAGTACCTTTTCCAACTATCTTGGCAGTGGTTTTATCTCTGAACCTCACTGTACCACCATTTATCTTCTTTACAGTAATGAAATTACTTTTACCACCTGTCATATGCCTCAAACATCTGCTATCAATTAACCATGGTTGATCTTTAACTCTCACATGCAGAGCTATCTGCACCATCATAGAATCTTCAAGTTGTTTCTTCTGCCATGAACATGTCTGAAACTTCTTCATGATGAACGAATCTTTGACACTCTGATTATTCTTCTTGATGAATGGAGCTTTGAAACTATGATCCTTATTGACTAACTCAAACATGCTTCTATAATACCGAGCTATGTGTCTAAAGTTGTTGCACTTGTAGCATACTATGGTCTCTTCATCAAAGCTTGATAGAGGAGCAACAAAGTTGTGGCTTCTGCTTGACTCTACTTGACTTTCCTTCTCCTTATTTCTAAAATTGTTAGCTCTTTTTATACATTCTAATTTATTGTGACCATATCCATTACAATAAAAATAATAGCCATAAAAATAAGACTTGTCTATATATCTCTGACCTGATTGCCTTTTGTAGCTTTTTTTCTTCCAACCTTCTCTATTTAGAACGTCCTCTGTATTCTTCACTTCTCCCCTTTTTATTTCCTCTTGTGTAAGAGATTCAACATAGCTCTATTTATTTTCAAAACCAATCCCTGTCTTATCTGAATATGCTTTTTAACTTTCCAATATCTTATTCAGCATGTTAGTGCTATCCTCAAATTTTGAATCACTAACTACTTTATCATTGACTACTTTCTGAATATCTTCTTTTAAAGAGGCAATTTCAATAACATACCTTTCACAATTTTTTCTTGTTACTTCCAAATGTACTTTGAGATCTTCTTCATTGTTCTTGGCTTCTTCAAAGTGTGCTTGTAGATCTTCAATGATTTCCTTTGACTCTTGTTCATTTTTCTCGATCTGGCACTTTAACCTTCGATTCTTCTTCTAAACAGCTTCTAACTCTTCTAGGGCACAATTGAGTTCTCCTTCCATATCTACTTTAGCTTCTTCCTCTTTTTCTTCTTGATTATCATGTATGGCCATGAATAGAATCTCTTCTTCTTCTGAATCATTGACTCTACTATCTTCAACTGAGCTAGGATCCTTGTAATACAAGCTCTTCTTCTCGAATCCCTTCTTGGATTTGCCTTTTAAATTATTCTTGTATGTAGGCTTTTCTTCTTCATCATCATTAACCTTATCTAGGCATCTAGCTAGAAAATGTCCAATATTTCCATAATTAAAACATTTAAAAGGTAATTTTCCTTGATATTTACCTGTTCCTCTTTTCGGCCTGTAGATGAAAAGTGCTTCATTGTGATCTTCATCATCACTAGAACTATAACTTGATTCTTGAATCTTAGCTTTCTCCTTCTTTGATGTCTTGAAAGCTACTTCTCTCTTTGAGGGTTTATCTTGTTTTTTCCACATCTCATATGCCATGAGAATACCATGAAGCTCATCCATTTTTAGCTTGGCTAAATTCTTCATCTCCTCGATTGCTGAAACCTTTGCATCATATCTCATTGGTAGAGATATCAAAACCTTTTGCACCACTATTGACTCATCCAATGTTTCTCTAAGACCTTGAATTTGATTTACGACTTGATCAACTCACAAAAGATAACTTGCTATATCTTCTTCTTCTTCCATCTTCAAACTTTCAAACTACCTTCTAAAAGTCTACAACTTAGCTTGCTGAACCTTTCCATCACCTTTGTAAATATTCTCAAGTTTTACCCATGTTTCATGAGAATATTTACATTTCATAACTTTAACAAATTCAGATTCACATAAACCACATAAAATAACATTTAAATCTTTAGCATTACATTCACTTGCCTTCTTTTCTACTAGAGTAATTGTAGATGTCTATGGCTCTTCATATTCCTCCACCACTAATTTCCATATGTCGAATCCAAGGGCCATCAAATAAACTTTCATTCTCATGCTCCAAAAATCATAATTTATCCCATCAAACAAAGGTGCCTTATTTTTATAAAATCCTTCTTGTGACCCAACCATCATGCTTTCCCGATCTACCTTCAAGCTGTAAAACTTTTCAAAAAGAAACCTGCTCTGATACCAATTGTTAAGCATGGAATATACTGAGAGAAGGGGTGAATAAATATATTATATATCTTATAAAACTTTCTCTTTATCAAATTCCACTTAATCAAACATTCAAGATATGTAATAAAACTCAAACAATAAACATCACACAAGATAGAGAGAGACACCAGATATAATGTAGAAACCCAATGTGGGAAAAACCATGAAGAATCAATCTCAAATATATTCATGAGAACAAACCTACAGGAACACCATACCCCTTTACCAAGTATAAACCTTAGCTACAATTCATGAGCACCAACCCACAGGAACTTCAAACCCCTTTGCCGAGCACCAACCCAACACCTATTTGTGAGCACCAACCCACAGGAGCACCAATCCCTTTGCCAAGCACCAACCCAACAACAATTTGTGAGCACCAACCCATAAGAGCACTAACCCCTTTGTGTACACCACACACCTATCTCTCAATGTTACTATCTCAACAAATGATAGATCAATACAACATCTCCTTCCTCTCTCTCACACATTTGCTCTTCAAGTTAGATATAACAACTACAAATCATATTCATCTCTCACAATTGCTCTTCTAAGCTAGATATTATAATATCAAATCAACCTCTCACACTCATATTATAAATGGATACTCAAGCCTTTATTTATAGCTTTCCAAATGACCTTTGGCCTTCCCCCTTTGGGACTCTTCAATCCTCATGGAAAATGGCACCAATCTTGGATGACCCTTCATATCCAAGCATTTGAAAAGTCATGTGGTGGCCCTTCATGACCAAAAATGTCCTTCCCACTTTTGTCCTTATCTTTGGTGACTTTTCATATTCCTTAAAGTGTCCCTTCATGAGAAATTTGCCCTTTACTCTTTTGTCTTCACTTGGTAACTCTTGGTATTCCCCAAGATGACTCTTCATGGGAAAATGCATCCCATCCTTCTTTTATCTTTATCCCGTGGCTCTTCGACTTCTCCATGGGCCCTTCTTTTGTCTCATATGTAACCAAAAATATATTTGTTAATATTAAATAAATATTTTCTCACATTAGCCAAGATAAACAACATTAAATGCAATGGGGCCTTTATCACCAATAATACTAAACCTTTGACATCAATGACAATATTTCCAACATGTCCAAATATAATTGTAAATCAAGATGTAGTAGTGATATATATACCTCCTATTTTTGGCTTATTTTTGTCAAGAGACTTTATAGCCAAAATAAGAGGATATATGTCCCTTGATTGGTCTCATCTCATCTTAAGAACCAAATACGATTCAAAGATGAAGATATTGTTTGAACCATTATATAAAGATCACATCACTAATGAGCCCACTGCAAAGTCAAAAGCAGCCCATGCTATGATGAATAAAGAAGAGAGGGTCTCTGTCGAAGAGCTAGGTGAGTGGACTGGGTATAATCAAGAAGAAGAAAATGATCATTTATTAGCTCTGATGCAAAGTGACCCATATGGAAATTATGACTCCATTGGTCTAGGCACTTACATTATACTTGATGAAGATCATAGAATTTTCAATGTTTTGGAAGAAGAAAATTCAAAATATACCTCTTCTATTAATTCTTGGGTCTCTTATGAATTCCAGATTCCTAGTGAAAGATCACAAGCATATATTTTGACCTTTGATGAAGAAGAACTAATCTCTGACTTTCTTCTTACTTTTCGAGATGATGAGGAGAAGCATGGACAATTATTGGACCATGATGTAAATGATTTTCTTGAAATCATTGAGTTTGGTTATATCATTCTTAAAGATAGCTATGAACCAATTATAGATAGGCAGAATGGCATTGAGACTCAATTCCATGCACAAAATTATTGCAAACTTTTAGAATTTTCCTTTCAAAATATTGGTAATTTTAAAGTTATCAAGGAGGATGGTCATGCAGTAGAACTAGAGTTTGAAGCAGAAGGAATTAAGTTATTAATTGATTTCCTGGTAAGGCATGCCAATATCAAAAGTAGATATTTGATGAGCTTTTAATAACAAGAAGAGTCTATATATGTTGGAAGCATGTTTGATTCAGACTAACTTAAATATAGGCAAACCAAGGAGGCATACACCGAGGGAAATTCACCAAAGCCATACATAATTCAATCACTTGTATGGAAACATAAGATGGCTTTTCATGAAAGAGGATTTAGAATTTCTACTTTTGATCTGGGAGGGAGATAAAGATGCTTCATTAATGTAGTTAGGTAGTTTCCCTTTCTGTGTTGTTTTGTTTTCTTGCTTTGTTTTCCCATTTTGTTGTTTTCCCACTTTTATTTTAAATAAGTGTTCTTTGAACATGAATTCGATAGCTCATAATTTCAAAAAAATTTAAAATTTCTCCAATGCATTAAATGTTTCCCAAATCTTTAGCAATCTCTAAGGTACCTCATCCTACCACTTGCATAATGTGTCTATCTCACTATCCTAGGAAGATTGAGTTGGATTCACTAATGGTTATCTGAGTTTAATGCCATTTGAGACTTGATAGGTCCATAAATACCTCTTATCAAGAGTTAAAGTTTACAAACTCTCAAGCATTCCTACATCTACAAGAAAATATCCTGCTACTTGCAATTTTTTTTAGTGCCTAGTAAATTTGCTTCAGCAAGAGTGTTTCTGTTTGCAAAAGGCTCATACCAGTTATCATAGAAAGGACATAGAGATGGAGGGTGCATCATCTTCACAATAAGGAGTTGGGATGTATGAATCCCTTAATAGGTTTTTGGCAAGTAAATCATATGCTTCAGCTCCTGTGTAGCCATTGAAGAACTATCCAAGGACCAAGTTTCTTGAAGCTAGCCCAACAAGTAATTTAGTGAAGATAAAGGATTATGCGGATGGCATAATGGATCCAATTCTTTAGAAAGCCAGTAATAAAAATCTTAGAGAAGGGGCACATCAAAGGTGTCTATAAAGGGCCTGAGTAGGGCAATTTGAAACATTCACCATGAGGATATGGACCTCACAACTGGCTTAGTTCATTATCCTAGTTGTGCATTCATGCCCTGACTTGGTTGAATTATGTGCAAACTTGCTTCATGTACCTTTAAGCACCATTTAATGAGGCCCATTCATAATGCAAATCACACTACAAGCTATTAGGGATATGTTAGCTCTGCACCATGATAGTACAACTATGTTCCCCACTATTGCTAAGATACAAAGAACGTGGGCAAACATCAACACTCAGATAAGGTTCTTGAGATCTGAGTTACAAATGGGTGATGCTGATACTATGGTACCCACACTCCCTACACTAAGAGCTCAATTCACATAGGCTAGCCAAGATGCATTGTCTATGATGGCTCTCATCTTTGGCATGAAGGATGATATGGCAGCATATGTGGAGCAAATGGCTATCCTCTTAGGTTGAAGACCATCGACAAGACCTAGGAGTATCGACTCAACTTTTTAGAGAAAATTGCTTTTTCAATGGTGGAGAGCTTGGCCCAATTTAGATTAAAAGGAGTGTTTAGGTACTCCTCTTATTTGTTTCACCTCATGCTATACCAAAACTCTGATCTCTTCACCTAACATATGCATCTAGACATGTATGACCCAAGTTTTGATCCCCAAAGGACCATTCTTGTGTCTACATGGACACATATTTTGTCAAAGACTAGTGACCTATATGAATTTTGGGAACTATTTGTTACCCCTACTTTTTGCCACGTCAGCCCTAAACCAATCATGAACAAATTATTTCCCAGTGTTTTAAATCTTTTGGCTAGTTTCCCAATTCCTTGCGATTTTTATTTTGGATCCCACCATATCATTATAAGAGTCCATGGTTTTTGTGGGGAACCAATATTTCTACCTAAGATCTTGACTCTTAGTTTAGCATTCCTAGAGGTCACTAGGTAGGTATCCATAATTGACAATGAATTTGGCTCAAGAAAGAGGAAAAGAAAAATGTATAATCTACCATGGATGACCAATAACATGGTTTTGGAAACTAGAGATGCTAAAGTTGTTTTGCTCAAAAAGCTAGCCTTTCTGGGTTTCATTCTAGTAGAAGACAAATGGGTTTAGGACCCAAATGATTTCATAGCCTCTTGGGTATGAACTAACAAAGTCATAGTCAAAATTACACATGAGGGCCACCCTTTTTGGGAAATTAAGAAAAATCCTAGGGAGGAACATCTTGGGTTTTATGTTGAGTTAACAGACTTGCCACTTCTGAAAAATAGACCATGGGAAACTTTCTACATTAAGTAGAGTGATTATGATCCTAAAGTTAGAATGATTTTTGGCTTAAGGAGAGATTTAAAGAATAAAGATTGGGATGTGGAGAAGATAGAAGCCTATTGGAAATATAGGCAAGAAATTTCTCAAACCACCGATTCTTTTGGGAGCGTAGATATAGATGAGAGATGGGAAGAACTATGGGATGAGTGCCATCTCTCCCCTGCACCTAGCCCAGAGACAACTAATTTTCCAACACGGGATATAAAGTAGGGAGTCAGGCCAAGCCAAGAGCCATAAACCTCAAAACAAACTGTAGTTACAACAATTATTTCAGTTTGGCCCCAACCTCTCAATGTCTTGGAGAAATAAAAGAGTGGGGTTCCTTCACCACCAAAAGCTTCCCCATCATCAAAATTCATTGAAGTTCCTAGTTCTCCATAAGCATCACCGATGGAAATAGCGGATGTGGAAGGAAAGAGAACACAAACACATTAGGAGACACCCAAGAAATGAAAAAGGGTGCAGTTTCAATTAGATTCAGAGGAGGAGACGGATACCTCATAGTAGTTACAGGGTGCTATAATTGCTCCTGAAGTAAGTACTATCCCTATCTCTCCTTCCCAATCTATTTCTTCCCCTATCACTTTTTCCATTCCCATTTCTCACTTCATCCCATCAGTGCCACCTCAGGCCTTAACATTACCTCATTTCTCAACTTATATTCCCAAGAAGTCTTTCCCTTAGATTGCCCATATCCAACAACTGGCTGTTCAATATGGTCTTCCACAGGGACATCCTTTTATGGGTGGGCACATTACCTCTTCTTCTACCTTCCAGACCCAAGCAGATGATGTGCAAAAGGCAAGGGAAGCCCAAAGAGAGAAAAAGAGGACAAAGGAAAATAAAGCACTGGTTACAACCCATCTGTGGTCATAATTTGACCCAATTCAACAACAATTGATGCTGACCCATTTGTCACCAAATGTCATCAAGCCAGCTAAGCAGATGCAACCTGAGGATTACACAATGAATGCAGTGGCCATTGACATGTCCCTTTTTAAGGCCCCAAGATAGAATTGAGCTATTGACCAAATCCACTTCTATAGTCACTGAAGACTACTTGAAGACATCAAGGAGGCTATAGAAGATGGAGGCCAATTTGGCCAAGGGGGAGGCAAAATGTAATAGTTTAACCACAGAGATCAACAAAAAGGATGATGAAATAGCAAATTTGAATAAACAGTTGTAAGAGACTATTTCTCTTTAGATTCACCAGGTAGTCCAAGCCCAAAATGATTCTTTAAAGGCAAAGATCACATAGGTAAAGGCTGTAATGGTGACCCTAGGGTGAGAAAAAGTAGAATGGCAACACAAGCTACTAATTGAACAGAATGATACTATGGCCATTCAAGCCCAGTTCCAAGTGGAGCAATAAAAAGCAACACAACTAACACTGGAGTTGGCTAATAGGCCAAGCAATTTTAGAGTGATAAAACTGGTAAAGGAGCTCTATGAATCCATGTGGAAAAGAATCTCTTTAGATATTATTCAGCTTAGGCCTTCTCTCACCTTCCTATTAAACACAAAAACTGTGTGAAAAGGTGGAGGATTTAGTGAAGGACACTCTGACTATAGTTTTTGATAGAGTCATGGGCTCTAAAATGTTGTTGTAGAAGCTCTATGATGTAATGGATGTGACATTGGTAGCCACATGAGTCACTGATAGAATGGTCATCATAAAGAGAGTCAATGAGGTTCTCAGTTGCAATGCTATAGCCAACAATTGTAGAGAGCTCCTCAAAATCATAAAATAAGGCATTAGCAAAATGAAATAGCATATTAAAGATCTAGTGTGATTAGGTCTTCCTTTTCCATTTCTTGATGATAACATGGTGCTAATGGTTGATCAAATTGAACGATTGATGTTGGCCATATAGAATGATCAAATAGTTTTTTAGAACTTACGGGATGATTCCTCAGTCTCAGAAGTAGAAGTTGTTCTAGTTCCTATTTCTCAGCTCGAATTCAAATTGAAGGCTATAGTTTAGATTTTGCAAAAAATTTCACACAAGGATATTATTAACCTTGATTTAGCCTTCAATGAATTTTATAACAAGTAAGGGTTATCTGACCATGAGTGGTCCACCTACCAGATAACATTATTAAAGCTATAAAATTTTGAATTTTTGATTCAGTGGGAGTCGTGGGTTCTTTTTGAGTAGGCCCAAAAGTCTTTGGGGTCGCTAGTAACTATAGAGTAAAAATTTACTCTATGTTGCATTCTATTTTTTAGCTGTGCGTTACCAAATTTTGTCCTCACATTCATTGGTCTAAAATGACAAAGTCATGATATAGAGCACATGCTCTACTTTCCTTTTGATTCATTTTTGCCTAAGTGTTGAAGTTGAGTGGAAGTTGCCAAGTGTCAATGTTTGAGGCATCCTTTCTCAGTAGAAACTACCAAGTGTTGTAGTCTGAGGCATCCTTTCTCAATGGAAACTACCAAGTGTTATAGTTCGAGGCACCTTCTATATGTTTTACAAGTTGGTCGAGACGTGCCACATGTTTAATAACAACTTAGTGGAAAGCACCATGTGTTGGCATCTAAAATAAGGTAGTTCAATGCCTTGGTTCAATAAGGTGGTTCAATGCCTTGGTTTAATATTTTTGGTTTAATACCCCAGGTTATGTGTAAATGGTGTGCAGTGTTGAACTATTGAACCATTAAACTATTGAACCATTTTTAGTTCAATGGGTAGCTCAAGAGAGTGTCCCAAAGACCAAAGGATAAGTGCCCTTTCGAAGGGCAAGTAAGGCATAACCAAACTATTCAATCAGAGGCCGCCAAGTGTCATCAATCGAGCCCCTTTCTACTCCATTCTTAGAAGCAACAAAAGATGCCACGTATCTTCCCAAAAGTAGTGGAAGCCACCACGTGTCGACATCTGAAAGATATTCTTCAAGTTTCATTACTAAATAAATATTGTGGTGGGTCTCAGGTTTTATTTCTAAAGTATGTGGAAGCTACCAAGTGTCACCATCCATAAGAGCCTAGCATGTGTCCCAAACGCTTCCATAGAATAGCAAAAGAGCAGCAGAGATTTCCATGTGTCTTTGTTGAAGAGAAGCATAGATTGCCACTTGTCTCCATGCCACTTTTGGAGGTTTCTCATGCAAGAAATGTGGTGAGTCTTATTTCTATTAAGTCATTAAGTATCAAAGAAGTGGATCGTGATAGGTGTCAAAGGTGAAATGTTTCTAAGAAAGATATAGTAAGAATATAGGGAAAGTGGAAAGTGTCACATGTCTTCGATAAATGTTGCAAAAAGCACCAAGTGTCATTCTCTGGTGTCTCCTAAGAAATAAGCAAATTTTTAGGAAATTGACTAAGTGTCCTCTTCCATTTCAATAGAACAAAAGATCCTATGTATCTATTTTAACAAGCGAACTACAGGAAGATAAAATGTTCAAAAATTGATCGTAGTTAGAGTTTAATTTTGGCCATAAGTTTGGGAATGCGCAAACAATCTAGATGGAGTCCAAGGATCAAGAGGAAGAAGAGACAAAGAGGGAGACTTAGCGGGAGTTATTTCTAGAAGATGGAGAAGTTCACCAGGTAGATATTGGGGGCCAACAAACATTAAAAGGGGCTATCTATTTGTCCCTTGGGAGATAAAGGTGGAATGGATAGTTGCGTAGTGAAGTAGGTGAAGGAATGAGAGATTTAGGCTCAAGAGGAGGTAGTAGAGATGAATCGACACGTCACAATCAGGGCAGCCACCCTGCTCTAGCATGGCCCTTCCTGACAAGACTAGAATGCATCCAAGGCATTGAATGCACCAGATTTCATATTATTTTATCTAAAAATTTGAGGCTATAAAAGGAGGTAGGGGGATCCATGATCAGGATAATTATTGTAACAAGTTTAGACTCTTTAGAGATGTGATTAGGAATATCATTTGCCTTTATTCTATTTTCTTAAGTTGTAAAGTTTATGTAACTGTGCATGTTTTCATGCCTTTTACATGACCAAATAATAAATGAGAAGAAAGAGTTCTATGCCTTTGTTGATATTCTTTGTGTCATTTGCAAAAGTAGTCTAGAATCGTGAGCCTCTATTTCTATTGTTTCTATCTCTTACATTGATCATGCCTCATCTGCTCTTTAATGTAATTGCATCTTACATATAGTTTCACTGTGCTTAAGATTAAGGGTTGAATTACTTTCAGGCGCATCGCCATAGTTAGATTTTTCTTTCTTTGCACTTGTGTTTTTGTTTAATTTCCTATCCTTTTTCCCCCAATGCATGATATAAAGAAGAGACTGGCTTCTCTAAAATCTAGAGTTTGTTTCAAGATGCAAGTCCCACATCTTAAAACTTCCCATTGTTGGTGTCTATTACAAAGCGCAATTTTAAACATCAACATTTAGTATGTAAAAGTTCTTGTATATATGAAATATATTGGTAAGAGGACTTAGGAACTCATATGCATATATAACACATATTAGTACATTGGGAGGTGTGCATATAACTATAGTTTTATTGATTGTTAAAAATGCCATAAGATCTAAAGGGATAGAAAAGAATAACTATATGTGTACAAGCTCCTAAAACATAAAAAGACATATAAATGAAATATTATGTTCATGTGAGATCTAATTTGGTTTATGAGATTTTATTCTTTTAAATTATTATAATTGGCTATTTTTAATTTATTATTAGTACATATAAATAATGGACTATGATATTTTTGTTTAACATATAATTTACTATATTTGAATCTACTTATATAAATTAGAAATATGCAGTCTAAATATATATTATACCCAGTTGGTATAAAATGTACTTATTATGCTTATTATTTATGTGATAAATAATATAGTGGAGATTAATTCATATATTTGATATATTAAATGTATGCATTTTATTCTTCTTGTGCTTAGCTTATTTTATGCCTACTAGTAGGAAGTAATCAATATGAATCTATTGGTTATATTTATATTAAACAAATCTTTCATTGATTATACTAACTAAGAAGTGAGATGGACTTCACTAACTTAGTAGCATCACTAATGTTAGATGAAGGTAATCTAATCAAGTGGTGTATATGAATTTGATTGATCCTAGAGATGAATAATTATTTGAAAACTTTGTCCAAAGTAATGTTTAGTTAGACCTTTTCATTTCATATATATGATTTACATGATTTTGTGATATCATATTAGAACACATTTTATTTATGGTACACATCATGTATTATATATCTTACATCACATGAGTACTATCCTGTCTCTCTATATTTATGCACCATCACTATCTACTCATTTATGAAGGGAAAGCCATTACCTAATTAGGGGATTGGGTAGGGGATCGAGGGTCTATGGTTGGTATGTAAAAGTTCTTGGATGATGATCTCTATCCCCATAATAGTACTTATTTGGAGACTACACTTAATATTACCATAAATAATGGATGTATGTGTTTTACCATCCATGGCTAGACAAATTTGTAATTACTTTCCTTATTCAGTTATGTTTTATTTCATATGATGCTAATGATCAGTAATAGGTAGATGTTACATGCTTATTTTATAGTTTACATACTTAGAGAATTATACTTAGACCACTAATTAGATTCTCATGGTGCGATCTAATGAAAGAATAAATTTATTAAATAAAAAAATTATCAAATTATTCTAAGTCAATCCCAATGGGGATGTTACATGTGGTATCAAAGCCGAGGCTCAAACTCTAGGACTTAATGAGTCCACTAACATTTTTTTATCTTTTGATTTACCAGAAAGGATAATTGTTTGAGCTATAGTATCTAGAGAGAGTTACTATAATTTTAATTAAAATAACCCTCCTTTTGATCCTAATCAATTTGATATTGAGCAGTCAATAAAGTTAAATCAGATTCTTGTATCCATGAATGAAACTAGGGATTGAATTTTAGCCTTGAAATAATAATTTCATGGCCATGAAGAGGAATTAAACCAAAATGTACCTAAAAGTCATCCTACTAAGAAATAAATCCCTTAGGATGTGAGATCATAGGTATATATGTAATGTTTTAGAGATATGAAAAAGGTAAATCCACCTAAGTTAGATGGAGCCATTTTGGGTGACAGAGCTAAAGCATGGTTGACTGAGATGGAAAAGTATTTATGAATTCAAAAATACTATGAGATCACTAAAGTAATCTGTGGATATTACTAGTTAGTTGGTGAAGTAAATACCTAGTGGGCCAACAAAAAGTTGGAGATGAATCTCAACATGACCACCTCCACATTGGGGTTGTTTGTAACATTGTTTTAATCATGGTGGCTTCCATAGTTATAATTTGATCAAAATATTAAAGATTTATAGAATCTAAATCAAGGAGAATTATCACTGAATGACTACTAGGAATAGTTCACCAAACTTCTAAAATATGTACTCTAGTATAAAGAAAATTAGATGTTAAAAATTATGAAGTTTATCATGGGATTAAGACCCTAGATCAATGGAGAGGTGGATGTTCATGGACCATTTACCATGGACTAGGTCTTTGAGAAGGCAGTCAAGCAAAAATAGAAGTTGAAATATCTTACTCAGGTTAAGAAAAAGCTTAAGAAAATGTTTAGAAGTTCTAAACCAACTCTAAAAAAGAAGAACTAGAATAAAATTAGTGGAGACTGTAAGAGTCAGTTAAAAAATCAAAATGTTATATTCAAAAATGGTTCATGAAATAAGAAATTAGGTAATGGTTTCAAAAGAAACCAATAGAATGACATGAAAGGACCACCTAGGGGTTGCTTCATTTGTGGAGGTGATAATTATGCTCATGAGTGCACCCAAGATAAGATGAATAAAAACGGTTGTACTCCTTAGTAGGCAAATTTTTAGCAACATATTCATGTGATAGGCTATAATCAGAAAGCCAAATTCTAAGCTTCACCCATACAACTATCAAGTATTTTGTATGAATATCTAGTTTCCATTTTGATAGATACAAAGGCTACATAATGTTTTATAGCTCCTATAATGCTTAATAAGTTATCTATAAAAGCAAGAGTAATTGGAAATACATGGTTGGTATAATATGGGATTGATTCAAAAGTCAAAGTTGGTAAGTGTTTGGTTGAAGAAGATACTAGGGTCATATGATTTGATCCTAGAATTCAACTAGTTTGTGAAGAATAAGGCCAATGTTGACTATTATCTGAAGAAGATTGAGTGTCTAGATGATTTTGGAAATTAGACATAAATTTAGGGTGAGATAAGAGAGTTGAGGCTTAGGTAGATTTATGCAATGCAACTTAAGAAGGCTCAAGGAAAATGATGTCAACCATTTATTTTCAAGATAAATTAAATGAATGAATCTAAGGAACTATCCCTTGAATATTATCCATTCCTTAAGTAATTTCATGATGTGTTTTTAAAGGAATTGTTAGGATTGCCTCCTAAATGAGAGTTTGATTTCTCTATTGTTATCATACCCAAATTATAACCACAATATAAGGCACCATACAAGATGACAAACACTAAATTGGTTGTATAGAAAGATCAACTCTAAGAATTATTGTCAAAGGGGTTGATCAAGACAAGTGTGTTATCATGGGGTGCACTAGTTATCTTCAAAAATAATAAGGATGGAACTCTTTGGGTTTTCATAGATTATAGAAAGTTAAATAGGGAAAATATAAAAAATAGGTATATTCTACCTCATATATATGATCTTTTTGACCAAATGTGAGGGGCAACAATCTCTTATAAAATTGATCTTAGAGAAAGATACCATCAACTAAGAATAAGGGATGATGATATTCCAAAAATAATATTTAGAACTCATAGTGTTACCATTTGGGTTGACAAATTATCTGGTAGTGTTTATGAATCTCATGAACACTATGTTTAGAGATTATTTAGATAATTTTGTTTTGGTACTTCTTGATGACATTCTTATATAATCTAATAATGAAGACGAACATCTTCAATTTATGGAATTGGTTTTACAATAGTTGTGAAAGCACAAGTTGTATAGAAAGTTGTATAAGTGTGCATTTTTATAGGAGAAAGTGAAATGTTTGGGACATATTATCTCTATGGATGGTATTTTAGCTGATCCAACAAAGATGAAAGCCATTATGGAATGTTCGATGCCAAAGAATGTGCATGAGGTAAGGAGTTTCATGGGATTAGTTGGATATTACAATAAATTCTTTCAAAAAATTTATAGGATAAATAATCCAATTACCTTTCTATAATGTAAGAACCAAATTTTTATCTAGTTAGATAAGTGTGAAGTAGCTTTTTAGGAATTATAAATAAAGCTTATTTCAGCACTAGTGCTAAGAGTTCTTGACCCCAATGTTTAATTTTTGGTGATTACAGAAGCATCTAGGGATGGACTTGGAAGAGTCCTCATGTAGGATTATATAGTGGTAGCATATGAATCAAGGGAGTTGAAGCCTTATGAGGTGAACTATTCCCCTCATTACCTATAACTTGCAATAATTGTGCATGCCTTGCAAGTTTGGAAGCATTATTTGTTAGGAAAAATGTTTGATCTCAAGACTAACAACTTGGGACTCAAGTAAATCTTCACCCAACTAAATTTGAATGATCATCAAAAGTGCTAGTTAGATTTCTTATTTGATTATGATTTCGATATCAACTATATCAAAGTTAAGGAAAATATAGTAGTTGATGTCCTAAGTTATAGGAGGTACATAGAAACCATGGCTACTATCATGAGTACTTTCAAGGATCAAGTGTTTGAATTCTCACCAAGAGATGAATTCTATAATCATGTCAGGAAAGAATTATCTAAGAATGCTCACAATCCTAAGTATAAAGGATACATAATAGAGAATGGTGGTCTTTTATGATACAATAGTAGGATGTATGTGAAAGATCAAGAAAATCTAAGGAGCACAATGCTAAAGGAGAGTGATAATGCCACATATTCAATACATCCAAGAGAAACCAAGGTTATGTCATATCTTAGATGACTTTATTTCTAAAAGGGAATCAAGAAAGATGCATCAAACTTTATGTCATATTGTCTAGAATGTCAGTGAGTAAAATCTAAACATGTGCATCAGTTGGACTATTACACCCACATGATATATACTAGAATGAAAGTGGAAAGTGATTAGTATGGATTTTATCCAATGTTTACCATTTTCATGAAATAGGCATGACATGATCTTGGTAATAGTTGAAAAACTAACCAAGGTGGCTCATTTTATAATAGGCAATTTTATAGATCATTCACCCACTCTAGAAAAGAGATTCATAAGAGAAGTGTATGAGTTGCATGGATTTATAGAGAAGATCATTTTAGATCATGATCTGAATATGACTTTTAGATTTTGGTTAACTCTAAATTTAGCATTGGGTCTACAACTAAACTTTAGCATTGTATATCACCCATAGACTAATGGTAAAATTGAGTGAGTCAATTAGGTGTTATAGGATCTTCTTCATATGTATTGAATGGATTATCAATAAAGTTCGAAAGAGTGTCTTTCATTGGTTGAGTTTACTTAGAATAACTCATACCAATTAGCTTTAAAGATGGCACAATTTTAAGCATTGTATCAAAGAAGATGAAAGAAACCAATCATTTGGGAAAGGTTGGAAGATAGGGTAGTCTTTGGACCTAATATGCTTTCAAAAAGGGAAGATCAAGTCAGATGAATTAGGTAGAGATTAGTCAAGGCCAATGATAGGTGTTGACCAATTTTGACCTTTAGGTCAAAATGGTCAACTCTACATTCAAAACATGACCTTGTCATGGGTTTATGAGTCATTATTTGCCTTGATTGGTCCTTTGTGATTCAATTTTATCATTTTTAGAATCAATTAAGGTTCATTTGAAGATATTAAGGTAAAAGACTTTTGAAACCTAGTGTTGTTTTAGGACTTTATGACCATAATCAAGTGAGTTCATGTGTTTTAAGTGGTAAAATGTGTCATTTTAGTCATTTCATGTGGTGTTAATGTTATATTCCCCTCTTGAAAAGGGTAAAAGTCTTACATTATAATGTGCATCCCACTTATATGTGTTTTATTACCCTTTTATGACTTCAAAATGTGGTTTTTGAGTAAAGTGGCATGTTTGAAGGAAAATAAATGTTTGAAATCTCATGGGATAGGTCATTACATGATTTTAACAGCTATGTGAACACTTGGAATCCATTCTCCATCAGTCTACAAAGCAAATGTGGTAGTTTCAAGCTAAAAGTAGGTGTTTCCTCCTTAGTCCATATAGGTTTCCTTATAAGGGTTTATTCTAGTACTCCCATGACTTTATATGTAACCAAAAGTCTAAATATAGGAGTTAGATGAGTTTTATATCCATAAGGTTGCATAAACTTATCCCATTTTTCCATTGCTCTCTTTGGCAGCTTGTGCAGCATCTCAAGTTTTCACTTAGTATAGAGAGGAGAGAGATATTCATGACCTATATTTTGGGGAATTAAAGAGTGTCCCTTGAATATCTCATCCATTTATTGTGTTTTAAAATCCATATCCTATGAATTATGAACAAAGGATTAAAATATGGCCACTCTCATGAAATTTTTCATCTATGTAGGGTCTAAAGATTGTAATGGTTTTGGTTTATTATTGTATTTTTTTATGTAAATAAGTGTTTGTTTTGTGATCACAAGGATATGGTGGACCATATAGATTATAAAAACCCCTTAATAATATTTGTGTTGGTTTCAAAGGATAAAAAACTCTAAGATTTATTTTGTTTATAGGTTATGGGTTGAGTCTCTTGAAGTGGCTAGGTTTTAGTACACTAAGGTGAAAATATTGATGATGATTGAAGTGTTTTGTTAGTTCATTATCTTTTAGGTATCCCTTACCTCTTATATCCATAAATATATTAATCATCATGCTCAACCATCTCAATCATCTCCCCATGAGGTCAAATATATAGTTTCATTATGTCAATCATCATGAGCAGAGGGTGTATTGTCTATAAAGGTTTGAGTGCCTCTAAAAAATATGGTTTGTTACAAATTTATGTGGAACACCTTAAAATTATACACCAAAAATTCAAGCCTAAATGAGATAAGGTCACAAAAATACTCCTCACCTAATCAAGGACTCCATCAAATCTCTTAAGAACTTAGACTAGAGGCATGGATTCAATGGAAAAGGACAATTTAAGGAAAATTAAGAAGATAACCAAATCACAATGGAGATTAGAGGTTATGAGGGACACATAAATGACACTTAAGATAATGGATACCCTTCATATAACTCCAAGAGGTCAAGATGATATTTAGACTATTTGAAGGAGTCTTAACCTACAACAATGTTACTATAGCAAGGGTTTGAGAAGGAGACACCATGACATGACATCCAAACCATGTCTTAAGGACACTTGTCTTAGATGAAACAAGGGTAAATAATTAAAGTTTCATGAAATAAATAGAGTTTTAATTCTAAATGACATTTAATAGCATATTTAATAGGTAAGGCAAGGTTGAAACTCAATCCACAAACTACCACCTTTAGTTTTTATCAATACTAAATCAAGAAAAAAATGTGTTTGAGATGATTCAAGAAGTCTATATAGCTGAAGATGCAATGGGTGTTAGGTTAATTAATTGACTAGGCCTAGGTATATATAAACAAAATTGATTATATTCATGAAATCCAAGTCAAGAGGCCTAATAGTCACCCCAGTTTACCTTATTATTAGAAATTAAGGTAAAGTTGGGGATTTTAAGGTAACTTGCTTCCTTGCCCCAAACCTACATAATAAGAGTGAATCATGCATATATTTAAGGTGAATGTGAGTTTTTAGAGTATTCAAATAGGTTTTAGGTTATCATGACACCTTAATATCACTACCATGCCCCTCCTTTATCTGTATAGAGGTCTAACACAATCAGTAGTCACCATAAAGTGTTTCAAAAGATGTTATGTTAAGTAAAATAGTAAAATGGTGGGAAAGTAAATGGAATACCAATGAAAATTTTGGTTAACAAGTATTATTTCATGTTCCTTATTAATCTCCTCACCTCATATTATCACACACCTAGATAATTCCAATCATATAATAGAGTTATAGCTCATTGGTAATAGAGTTTGAGTAGACAATCAAGGTTTTTGAATCAAGTCTAAGTAGATAGTAGATGGTTTCAAGATAGATAGTGAGGTATCCATGATTGATTTATCTCCATAATAAACTTAATTTACCAATTCTAATCACTACCCTATACAATCCTAATAAACACCTATAACCACCTTTATTGGCTTAGGCTTAGAAAATGAAGAAGTTAAGGAGATAACATATTTTTAGGACTATGGAGTCTCTTATGAGGGTTTAGAGTGTTAATGATGCTCAATGGGACCAAACATATCCATGAGAAATATGTTAACTCCCTTAAAATGGCCTAACCTAGTTGACAAACACTTACAGTAGAACAAGACACCTATAGTCAATGTCAAGGGTAAAATATGGTAAGTTGCAGAAGACCGAGTGTAAGGCATCATATGCATTAAAATAGGGTTAAATTAACACCATGGAGAAACATAAATAAACTTTAATACATAGGTTATTGGACCTATATGAACACATAGTCAACTGAGAATGCAAAAAACACACCTATATCTAGCCCTTTTGGACCACTGTAGCAGGGTATCCTAAAAGGTGCTTTTAAAATTCAGTTGAGAGATGGAGATTGGTGATATCATGAAAATATATGAATTATAAAATGGTCAGTGAATTTATAAATGTTCCATTAATTTTTTAGTATTTATTTATCACTATTCACCCATACAAACTTGGCACTTAGACCTTGCATACCAAGCATTCATGAGTATACACCATAAGACATGTTGATATATGTCGGAAACCCTACTCTGCTTATGATATAAGGTAAGTGTATGTAAAAAGATTGATTAAGGTTTTTATTTAATGATATTTAAAACTCAAGGATATTCAACTCAGATAAGTAAAATGAGAACCTATATAGGATTGAGACCCACGAGCATACTCAAACATGGGCAAACTTGAACCTTAAACATGAAGAAAGAAGGATATGTAAAGAAAGGGGAATAAAATAACCATAACCTAAGTATAATTATGAAATTTAACATAAAATGAACCTCTCCATGGTCATCAATACATTAGCATATAATGTGAAACAAATAATACTCAGGGTTTCTTGATTAAATGAAATTTATGCTAGTGAGAAGCTAGTTTTGGCCAAAGTGGAGATTTGAGACACCTATAGGTATAACCAGGAACTAAAATTTTGTGTACATGGTAATAATTACCCATTAAAGGTGTGTATATATTCAATTGGATATTAAAAATAGTTGGTATACCCACTATTTTATCTTAGTCCAAGGCCTGTCTAAGTTAATCATTTAGATGGTTGAAAGAACATCCATACTATATAGTGTATGCATTCAAGTTGGGGACCTATAAAGGGTTTTTTATAGTGGGATATATTGTATGAAGGTTCCAAATATACATAAAAATGCCTATTTATTTTACAATACTTATAAACCTTGAATAAGAGATGACACAATCAGGTATCTAGGCCTGCATACAGACCCTAATGATACTTTGAGACCTCTAAAAGCTATTATGACTAGTTAAATGAATGAGGTAAGGAGTTTGAGAAGTTTTTAGACACAAAAAAGGGGTTATAAGATATAATTGGTGATAAAATTAGTGAGATATCATTTAAACCCTTCTTGAGCTAGTCCATCTGCACATAGGTAGTTTGAAGGCCATTTCAAGTGCTCATCTACTCAACCATATAAGTTTTCAAGGAAAAATATCCTAGGGAAGTTTACATATCCATAAAAAATAAATATGCATGAGATATTTATTATAATCAGGGGGAATATCTTTATGAACAAATGTTAACAAGTTAAGCACTCATAAATGTCTTACAGACTACCTTAGGGTTACCTTCTAACATTTGTATCTTCATCCACCCTTTGCATGGGAAACCAACCCATACATGTAAGGTGAGTAGGTCAGTTCCCTTGAAATATATGGCATTTGTTTCAAAATTTCATGTCCATACTTCATGAACTATCATTAATACACCTAAGTAGTCACAAACCTCCTTAAAACCCTAGGCAAACCCACTTTTAGAAAACTTGACATTTTATCATCCTAGCACCCTAGAATGACCTAGTAAGATTATGGAAGGTTGAATACACTTAGACAAGACTCTTCCCATGGTACCTGATTATATGGGAATGATACATAAATTTTATAAATATGTACTTTTAAAGGATTTTTAGCATAAATGAGGTTGTAATTTTTTTTAAGGAGCTCCCAATGGTTGTAAATTATGGTTTAGAACTTGATATAGATCCTAAAGTCATTAAATTCTCAAATATTCAAATAAAATTGCTTTTTAAAGTGTCTTCAAAATAACCATTCTACTAGTGATTGAAGAAGAATGGCCTAGTAAACTAGGGAAGGCAAAATTGTAGGTGTTCTTTGATCAAAAGAGCTTATGAAATGGTGTAGGGTGTTGTTTCAAGTTTATATATAATGTTTTAATTGCTTCTCAATCTCTCTTATAAGACTTCATTGCATCCATACACCAACATTTAGGCAATTAGTCCTAATTAGCTTATTTGGGCCACTTGGTCAACCAAAGAAGCTCAAGTTTGGCATAGAGGAGATGATGAGGGGAGTCAATGTAGGTATAATTTAATGTAAGTGATATTTTTAATGGGAAGAGGAACATTCAAGGACATCACATAAGGTAGAGGTAGTTTCAAGGCTTGGTCCACATGCACAAGGACCAATATGATACTCAACGCTTCTTGTGAGACCTAATTACACTCATGTATGATACATAACTATCTTTAAGAGTGAAAGACTATTTTGAGAATGGAAAACACTTTGAAAAAGAGTAACTAAATCTGAATCATCTTCCACTATCTCTCCCATTGCCAATAACTCATTTAAGGAGCCATATGAGGACCAATACATGAGAGAGTTGAAGAAAGATTATGTAACTGATGCAATTGCAAGATTGAGTGGACCTTGGTAATTGATGACCCCTTAAATTTTACATGCCACACTTATTCCTCTTTGTATATTTTATTTTATATATTTTAGTCTTTATCCCTTAATTTTTATCCCTTAAGATGGTATGAGGAGACTATGCCAATACTTGTACACCTCTTGGATGAATGAATATAATACTTGTAATTTTTTTTTCATGATTTGTACTTAGTGTCTCATACTTGTTTGATATGAAAAAATGGTTTCATCTTAATTTTTTAGGTCCAATTTCTACCTAAGTGTTAAAAAACCTTTGTTAAAGGTCATCAAGTATGTCTTGATCTTGATGTCCCAATCTTGAAGTGGATTCCTGAATATAAATGCCTTGAACTAGGCCTTCTCCTTATTGCCCTCTTTCTCAAGTCAATCACATTGACCTTTAGGTGAAACATTATTTCTTAGAATCCATTAAATGGTAGTGTATTAGTTATATTCATAGTCCACTAGTGTGATGAAGAATCCAAGATGAGTTAACTGGGTAGAGTTATCATCATGGTGCATCACCACACTTAGAGTAGGTTTAATTAATTCATGCAACTCCTTTACCCTTTTCATCCCCATAGAGTTTATATATTAGAGTGAGAATTAAAATGAAAAAATTAGGGGAGATAACCCCTTAGAATCTATAGGTTTGGCCTAATATTAGGTGACCCATATCCTAAGGTCATTCCCATGTTATATAAAGTTGAGGTTTGGACTTGACACTCTTATCCTTAGCTTAGGTACAACCTATAATATTAAATAGTTTTGGCACACTTAGTGGGATGATATTCAATTTCCTTTAAGCATGATTTGAAAACATGGAAAGACACCTTGAATCCATCTTTGATAACTTTAAGTACTACATTAGTAGTTTTATAGTTATAAAGTTACAACAAATTAATGGCAAGCCTTCACTTCAAAGGCAAGATAGGTTATCATTCATGATTTCATTCATATTAATGTGCTTAATGAGGATTTATGAAGGTATATGAGGCATAATTATTTCATTCATTCCCTTATGAGTAGACCTATGACCCTTTCCAGCTCTGTCATGATCTCTACCCACCTTATCCTAACCCTTATCAACTTCATTATCACCTTTACTAGTATTTTGATGAGTCTTCCTACTACTAAGATTACCAACCCTGATATGAACCTCATATACACCCTTGGTAGCTTCATTTTCAATATGACCAGTCATGGAAGTAACATGACATCCTTGACATGCCTACTCATGCTCCAAGTCAGTCCATATCTGGCCTTAAACAAGCTCTATTGGACCATGAGAAGCATATGATAAACATTGACACATTGAAAGGATATGGGAAATAAATTTCCAAACATGTCATTAAGGGTGTTAGGACTTCATTGAAGTAAGCAAAGAAAGATTGGATGTCTTTCATAAGGATGGGTTATTCTAAGAACATTAGTGATATGATTAATATAGAGGGACTAATATCCAAGACTGAGGAGAAGTTGGTAGCACATGAAGGGAAACAAACACACCATCTCCCACCTTGTTTTTCCTTCCCTTACCCCATGTTAATATCATACTAAGATTCTCATCACCCCTCATAAGCTCCCATAAATTGAGTTTCAAATTCATCATGGATCCTCCCTAACCCTCTTAACCTTTCCCTCATGGAAATTTTTCCAAGGAAGGGTCCAAGAGGAGAAAAAGGTTTGTGCTAAAATATTAGTTCTCATGACTAGTCAAGGCTTGAATTTGAAGCCTCACTTAGTATAAAAATTAAGGATATAAACTAGAATCTACATCAATGCATAAAATCTAAAAAATCAGCACCATATTAGTTACATATTCCATAATTTATACCCCAGATGGTAGTACACTCAACATAAGGAAATTGTAAGCCTAAATTTATGTCTTGAAACCAAGTACTACAACCATGTGAGAGAGTGGAGAGAAATAAAAAAAATCTACGGTTATTCAATCCCCACCCCTCTCTCCTCAAGATTCTAAGTCCTTTCCCTCTTGGATATCCATCTAGAGAAGTATGTAGAAGGAGGAAAACATGATTGTTGAGAAAAACTAGTTGAATGAAGGAAATATAACACACATTTCATCTATATTGGAGTCACTCAAAGAATGTCCTATGACACTCCTTCAAGAGGTAAACAATGAATATAAGGGTGATTTTTTAATTGATGATGATGACTTGATAGAGATTAAATAGGATATCACAATAGGGACACCACTTGGTAAGGAGGAACACCTTTTAGTTTTTAGAAGTATAAGAGATCATAAGTTGTAGGAACATGAGCCATAATAGGAATATTATTCCATTAGAAAAGGTGAGGATGACCTCCAAGACTTCCTTGATGATATGTAGACTACCCTTAATCATGGAATCAATTAAAAACTAGTAGTAATAGTAGAGAAATAAGATAACCCTCAAGAAATATTAGATGGTCAAGAAGAGGTCTGTGACTATTTTAAGCTTCCCCTCCATGAGAATGGTCAATGAGATCAATTTTAAGAATTTTTTTAAGTCATAGTCTAATGTTATCTTCTTTCAAAGGACTAAAATAACTTAGTTTAGGTTGAGGAATATGAGTTTTCAAAATAAAGAGAAGGAAGCCCCATAAACATTCCCTCCCAAGAGGTTTCCACATTAGGGGATGATTTATTTGAGGTCCTCAAACAAGGTTACCAACATATTATTCTAATTGAATATATCCCTTCACCTAATGAACCATGTGTAAAACTTGGAAAACATGAGAAAGAGGGGCTTGATCTATTTTTAGTAGGTAGTGGTCCTTGTAAAGGTACTGAAGATGACAAGATAATGAGTCTAGAGATGGAAGAAGGGTTATTTGACCCAAAAAGGAAGTTTGAAGAGGAATTTCCTATAGTGTTTTAGTTTCTTGAGATATATCCTAGTTATGTGATTCAAGATGAATGAATAATAGTGCATGACCTTATAGAGCTAGGAGACAACCACCATGATGAAGTCCCAAGGTATACTAGTTCCCTTCAAGAGGTCAAAAGTAATTAAGAGTCGCAAGAGGTGTAGGAGGTAAAATTTGTTACAAATAGTGATTATGTATTCATAGGTCATCTATTTGTAGCTGATGTGGAATTTGAGATCATCATAAGTGAGTTGGTTAACAAGAGGACTGCTCCACCAAGTTCTCCATTTATGGAGCTACATGTTTCACATCACTGCCTAATTTATGGGAAGATATTCTAAAGAAACTTTCCTTTTGATCTAGGATGCCAAAATCACATTGAGGTTAGTTTTATATAATAGTTTTTTGGATTATTCATATTACTTCTAATAAGTGTGGCAAACAAGTTTGTCTTTTTGTTAGCTTTGTGTCTTATTTGGTATGTTTCTTAGAAGTAGGTGTTAGGTTTGTTTCCCTTGCTTGAATTATGTGTCTTACTTTTTTATAGTCTAAAAAGTGTCACAAAGTGTAGATCAATATAGTAGTCCATGTTTCTAGTCATTCTAGTCATGTCATACTTGAGCCTCTGAGTTCTCTTGACTAATAGGCTAGTCATCCTTAGGAGTCACCATAAATGTTGACCAATTTTGCCCTTCAGGTCAACATGTCCTACATTTTAAACTTGAACTTGTCATGGGTTTTTGATTCATATTATTCATTTATTGGTCCTTCACAAGTAAATTTTATCATTTTAAGCATCATTTAAGGTCAATTTTAAAATATTAAGGTAAAATACTTTTGAAACCTAGTGTTATTTTAGGCATTTACAACCATAGTCAAGTGAGTTCAAGTGTTTTAAGTGGTAAAAGGGGTAATTTTAGTCATGTCATGTGGTTTTAATTTTATATTCCCCCCTCTTAAAGTATGTACCACTCCTCAAAAGGGTAAAAATCTCAAATTATAATGTACATCCTACTTATATGTGTTTTATTTCCCTCTTATGGCTTCAAAAGGTAGTTTTTGAGTAAAGTGTCCTGTTGGAGAGAAAATAAATGTTTGAAAAATAATTATATATGTCCATACATGCCTACACTAGCTATGTGAACACTTGGCATCCATTTTCCATTAGTCTATAAAGCAAATGTGGTAGTTTAAAGCCAAAAGTAGGTGTTTCCTCCTTAATATGTATAGGTGTAATTGTAAGGGTTTCTTCTAGAGACTCTCATGAATGTATGTATATCCTTAAGTCCAAATCCAAGATTTAAATGAGTTATAAATACATAAGGTTGTAGAAACCTATCCCATTTTTCCATCCCTCTCTTTAGTATCTTGTGCAACATATCAAGTTTTCACTTATTATAGAGAGGAGAGAGAAATTCATGACCTAAGATTTTGGGGAATGAAATGGTCCACCTTGATTGTATCATCCATGGATTTTTTTTTAAAATCCATTTTATGTGCTTTATGAACAAAGGCTAACAATTTGATCACTCTCATGAGTTATTTCATCTATGTAGGGTTTGAAAAATGTAATGGTTTTGGTCTGCTATTGGAGTTTTTATAGAAACAAGTGTTTGTTTTATTTTCAAAAGGATCTCATAGACCATATAAATTACCCAAAACCATGCCTAACATGTGTGGGAGTATTAAAAGCTAAAAAAATTTAAGCTTTATTCTTTTTCAAGGGTATGGGTTGAGTCTCTTGAAGTGTTTGGGTTTTAGTACACTAAGGTGAAAATATTGATGATGTTTGAAGTGTTTTGTTAGATCATCAGTCTCTTTCATGTATCCCTTGCCTCTTATATCCATTAGGATATTAATAATCATGAACAACCATCTCCATCATATATCTATGAGGTCAAATGTATAGTTTTGTTACATCAATCATCATAAATAAGGGGTGTACTTCGTATAAAGGTATGAGTGCCTCAAAAAAAGATGATTTTTTTCTACTTTATGTGTAATTAATTCAAATTATACACTAAACAATCAAGAAAGGGATGCCTAAAGGAGATAAGGTCAGCAAAAGGACTCCATCAAGTCTCTTAAGAACTCATACTAGAGGAAAGGATTTAGTGGAAAAGGATAATTTGAGGAAAATTAAGAAGACATCCACATCATAATGGAGATTGGAGGATATGAAGGAAACATAAATGACACCTAAACTAATAGATACCTTTCATGGAACTATAAGAGGTCTAGATGATATTTGGACTATTTGAAAGGAGTCTTAACCTAAAACAATGCTACTATAGTAAGGGTCTGAGAAGGAGTAATCATGAGATGACATCCAAACCAGGACACAAGGACACTATTATTAGATTGAATGGGGGAAATAATTCAATTTTAATGCCCCAAACATAGTTTTATGACTTAAATTAATATTTAATAGCCTAGTTTATCAATAAGGCAAGGTTAAAACTTAGTCAAGAAACTACCACCTACACTGCTACATCAAGAAACAAGGTGTTTGAGATGATTCAAGAAGTCTATATAGGTGAAGGCATAATGGGTGTTAGTTGAATTAATTCACTAGGCCTAGATATCAAGAAATAAAATTGAGTAAATTTTGGAAATCCAAGTCAATAGGCCTAGTAGTTACCCTAATTTACCTTATTTGTGGAAATTAATGTAAACCTGGGGATTTTAAGGTAGCTTGCTTCGTTGTCCCAAACCTACCTCATAAAAGTGAATCATGTCTATATTTAATGTGAATGTGAGTATTCATAGTATTCAAATATGTTTTAGGTCATCATGACACCTTAAGATCACTATCATGCCCCTCTTTTTTCTATATAGAGGTTTAACATAGTCAATAATGACCATGGAGTGTTTCAAAAGATGTAATGTTGAGTAAAAATGGGAAAATGATGGCAATTTTAATGGAATACCAATAGAAATTTTGGTTAACAAGTATGATTTCATGTTACTTATTAATATCCTGACCTCATATTCTCACACACCAAGACTATTTCAATCTGTACAATAGAGTTATAGCTCCTTGGTGATAGAGTTTGAGTAGACAGTCAAGGTTTTGGAATCAAGTTTCAGAAAATAGTGGATTGTTTAAAGATAGATAGTGAGGTATAAAGTATTTATTTATCTCAATAATCCACTTCATTCCCCAATTCCAATAACTACGCTATACAAGCCTAATAATCACCTATAGCCACCTTTATTGGCTTAAGCTTAACAACTAAAGAAGTTGAGGATAAAAACATGTTATCAAGAGTGTGGAGTATCTTATGAATATTCAAAATTGTTAATGATGTTAAATAGGACCCAAAATATATATAATAAATATATTAACTATGTTGAAAGGACCTAACCTATATCATAAACTCCTACAATAGAATAAGACACCTATAGTCAATGTCAAGGGCAAAACAAGGTAAGTTGCAGAGGATAGAGTGGAAGACATCATATACATTATAATATAGGTAAAGGAACACCATTAAGAAACATAAATAATATTTAATCCATATGGTGTTAGACCTATATGGCTAGATAGTCAATTATGAATGCAAAACACACACCTACATCTAGCCCTTTTGGACCACTATAATAGGGTATCCTAAAAAGTACTATGGAAACTAGATAAAAGAATGGATATTGGTGATATCATGAAAATATATTAATTATATAATGGTGAGTTAATTTATAAAGGTAAAATTAAGGTTTGAATATCTATTTACCACTATTCACCCATACAAATTGACACTTAGACCCTGCATGCCAAGCATTCATGAGTATACACCATGAGATAGGTTGATACATGTGGGAAAACCTAATTTGATTATGATTTAAGGTTAGTGTTTTTGAAAATATTTATTAAGTTTTTTATTTAATGAGAGTTAAAACTCAATTTTATACACCTAAGAGAAGGAAAAGGAGCACATATGTAAGATTGAGGCCCATAGGCATACTCAAACATGGGCAAACTTGAACCTTAAACATGAAAACTATAGGGTATGTAAAAAAAAGGGAATAAAATAACCATCACCTTATCATAATTATGACCTTAATAATACAAAAACCTCTAAATTTTCATCAATACATTGTGTATAGTGTCAAATACATCATACTTGGGGTTTCTTGATCAAATAGAGTTTGTAAGTAATGAGAAGGAAGTTTTGTCCAAAGTGGTGATTTGAGATACTTTCAGGCATAACCAAGCACTTAAATTTTTTGAAATGGTCATAATAACCCATTAAATGTGTGGATATATTCACTTGGCTAGGATAAATAGTGGGTATACCCACTATTTTATCTCAGACTAAGCCTTGTCTAAGACAACCATTTAGAGGGTTGAAATAACATCTATGATATACTGTTTGCATTCATGTTGGGGATATATAGAGGTTTTTTTTCTAGTGTTAAATGTTTTATGAGGGTTCTAAAGCCCCCTATAAAGGCCTAATCATCTTATAATAGTCATAAACCTTGAAGAAGAGATGACACAATCAAGCATTTAGGCCTACATATAGACCCTAGCGACACTTTGAGACCTCTAAAAGTTATTATGAATAGTTAAATGACTGAGATGAGGAGTGTGAGAAGGTTTCAAACACAAAAAATGGTTCCAAGTTCCAATATTTTATAAAACTAGTCAAAGAGCCTTCAAACCCTATTTCATGTAGTCCATCTACACACATGTAGTTTGAAGGCCATCTTCAAGTGCTCACCTACTCCACCACATATGTACTCAAGGATAGATCTCATAGATAATTTTAAGTCTCCATATGGAGTAAATATCTATGAGATATTGATTGGAATTAGGGGGAATAAATTTATGAAAGAATGTTAATAAGTTAAACACTTAGAAATGTCTTACAAACTACCCTAGAGTCACCTTCTAACATTCATATATTCATCTAAAATTTTCATGGTAACCCAAACCATCCATGGAAGGTGATTAGGTTAGTTTCATTGACATCCATGGAATTTTTTTTAGAATTGGGCATCCATACTTCATCAACTATCAATAAGACCCCTAAGCAGTCATAAACCTCCCTAAAACCCTAGGTAGACACACTTTCAAAATAATTGGTGGTTTATAATCCTAACACCCTAGAATGACTTGGTAATCTTATTTAATGTCAAGTACTCTTAGAGAGGACTCCTCCCATGGTACCTGATTATATAGACATTGTACAAAAATGTTAAAAATATGTACTTTTATAATATTTTGAGAATAAATGAGGTTAAAGAGTTGTTTAAGGAGCTCCCAATGGTTGGTAATGATGGTTTCGAAGTTTTTATATCTCCTTAATTCATGAAATTATCAAAAATTCATCTATAATTTCATTTATAAGTGCCTTAAAAATATCCAATCTACGAGTGATTAAAGAAAAATGGCCTAGTCAACTAGGGAAAGAAAAATTTTAGGTGTTTTTTGATCAAAAGATATTATGACATGGTGTAGGGTTTTGTTTAAAGTATGCATATAATTTTTTCATAGGTTTTAAAACCCTCTTATATGATTTCATGGTAGCCATACCTAACACTTAGGCAATTAGGCCTAATTGGCCTACGTGGTCAACCAAAAGAGCTCAAGTTTGGCATAGAGGTGATGATAAGGGGAGTCAATGTAGGTGTAATGTCATGTAATTTATGTTTTGAATGGGATGAGGAAACTTTAATGATAGTACATAATGTGTAGGTATTTTCAAGGCTTGGTCCACATGCACAAGGACTAATAGGTTGCTCAACACTTCTTGGGAGGCCTAATTACACTCAAGTATGCTACTTAAAATCCATTGGGAGGAGTGAAAGACTATTTAAGAATGGTAAATGATTTGACAAAGAGTAATTGAATATGACTCGTCCTTCCTTATAGGTCATCCTAAGTGATAAAAAACCTTCCCTGTAGGTCATCCAGTGTGTCTTGATGTTGATATATCAAGCTTGAATTGGATTCTTGACTATAAATGTTAGAACTAGGCCTTATCCTCATTTACCTCTTACTCAATTCAATCAAACTAACCTCTAGGTGAAATATTTTTTTCTTTAAATCCATTGAAAGGCAATATATTAGTTTTTTTCATATTCCACTAATGTGATGAAGAGTCTAAGATGAGTTGAGTTGATAGAGTTATCATCATGGTACATCACCATACTTAGAGTAGGTTTAATTCATTCAAATCATTTACCCCTTTCAACCCCATAGAGTTTTAATCTTAAGGAGAGAATTGAAATTAAAAAATTAGGGGAGTTATTCCCTTAGAATCTAGAGGTTTAGCCTAACATTAGGTGATCCATAGTCTAAGGTCATTCCCATGTTGGACTAGGTTTGGGGTTTGGACTTGAATACTCATATCCTTAGTTTGGTTGTAACCTATAACCTCCAACAATATGTAGAAGAATTATGATGATATAAAGATAATAGGTAGGTATTTTTCAATTGGTGATAAATATTTCTTGTGAGTTAAGCCACATAAGAGTTCAATTAAATTTGGAAAGTCAGAAAAACATTCATTGAGATATGTAGGACCCTTAAAGGTTTTATAAGAGTTCAATCCTATAGTATATAGGGTTGCATTACCAAAATAACTATATCTATTTCATAATGTCTTTCATGTATATTATCTTTAAAATCATATATTTGGTCCTTCACATGTGTTAGATTGGATTGCTTTACAAGTTTTGGATCCTGAGGTGGTCATGGTAAAACCAATCAAAATAATTGACACTCACAAACTTCATTTGTGTAATATAGAAGTGTCATAGTGAAAGGTCTTATGGGACCAATACTTTGAGGAAAGTGCCACATGGAAGGACTATGATTATTTCTAAAAGTGATTTCCATATTTTTTTGCTTGATTTGATGCCTCATACTATGTTATTTTTCTACTAAATAATGTTTTTAATTTAAAACTAGTGTTTGAATAAGTGTCATTGGGATGATGACTAGATTTAGGGGGGAAGGATGTTGCATAATAATCTCCCCCTAAGCAAATTTAATTATTATCTATGGCTTAGTATAGTTGGTATATTTATTTATTATTATTTATCTAAGTTGTAAGTCATATGTTGTTATGGGATAGTTGTATGTTTTTTTGATTACCTAATTATATTACTATGAGTTAGTTGTATTGTATATTATTTACATTATGATCATGTGGATCTGGTGTTACAACAATATTTTATGATATATATCATGATGTTATAGGATAACTACCTTCTTCTCATGAGTTTTACATAGGAGAGATTTATCCCAAAAAGCATTACAGGGGGAGAGCATCATCAGAGAGGATGACGTAGATGGAGGTGTTGGGGGATGATAGAGGAATGACTAGAACCTATGCACACACCATGTTTAATAGTACACATTATTTTAGTTATTTTAATTATTACATATTTGATGTTATCTACATTTAGATAGTTGATTATGTTTGTTAGTAGTGATTTAGTTCAATTTTATTACTATGTGGAATTAATATTGTGTGATTGCATTGTGGTTGTTATAAGTAGATTTGTATGTATAATGTTACTGTGTGTTTATGTCATATTATTATATTCATGATTGTTAATGATTTTTAATAAAACAAATATGCATGAATAGTATCTAGTTACTATTGTAAATAGACTAACCCTAATGTCTTTGTAATGTTTTGAACATTAGCTAGTTATCTTTATGATATTCAGAATTATTATTATATGTCTTAATGCCATAATATATATATATATATATATATATATAAAGATTTTTATGTATAATTTTATTGTGTGTTTATGTCATATTATTATATTCATGATTGTTAATTATTTTTAATAAAACAAATATGCATGAATAGTATCTAGTTACTATTGTAAATGGACTAACCCTAATGTCTTTGTAATGTTTAGAACATTAGCTAGTTATCTGTATGATATTCAGGAATATTATTATATGTCTTAATGCCACAATATATATATATATATATATATATATATATATATATATATATATATATAAACAAAGACATAAATAATCTATATAACATAGTAATAACACAATAATTACATTGTTATAATACTATTAGGATTGGTATAATAATTGTCTAAAATACCAATTATTATTAAAAAGTATCATCAACCTTATATTATCTGTATTATTATTATTATTAATTCATGTTATTGGTTATCTATACTAAGTTAGTAAGAAAATTGTATTATTATCTTAAGCTAACTTTTAAACTAAACCTAGTCAAATATTTTAGTGCTTGGACTATGGTGATGATTTAAATCATTAATTATTATTGAGAAATAATGTAAATGGTGGAATTTTTTGAAATTTAAATTTGGGCATGTGATGTCAAAAATATTCATGAAGGAAATAAAATATTAAAACAATGATTAATGTTTTGGGAAGGTTCAAATATTATTAACTTTCTTGCCTTGGGTTGAATTTGTGTAAATAAAAAATCTTAGCGGCTGATGGAAGTTTTTACAAGAATGGAAACTACAAGCTTTTGCATGCATTTCCTAGAAAAGGAAAAAGTTGATGTAACATAACTATAAGAGGAGGATTAGAAAAGAGAAATGGAAAACTGAAAGAGGATAAGAAAGATCCAAGTGAAGGGAGAAGAGAAGTAAGTAAAGTAGAGGGAAAGGAAGGAGTAGACTATCTGGTACCATCTAGATGTTATAAAAAAGGTTAGTGATATTATTTATTCTAACTCAAAAAAATTACATGTAAATCCATTAGGGATAACTATATTTAATTTTTTGTGATATCATATCTTAATAAATATAGATATAACTTGTGTGTATAGTTTTATTCAAAATAGATAACTATGTGAATTGTGTGAATTTGATAGCATATATTTAAAATAGTGATACTAAGTTTGTGTGTATTCAAAATAGTGAACTATGTGAATGGCACATGTAACTTTGATGAATGAATGGATTTATAGGGACAATCTATATATCAATTTTTGGAATTACATTAAGTAATTATATGGACTATGTGAAATTTTAATATAAAATGTGATTATATAAATGGAGTGAGTATAAATTTGTTATTCTAATCTATAAGAATATGCATGTATAGAAAACATATGTATTTGCTATTTAAAACTGTACGGATGAATAATAATGGACTGTATGCAATTATTATACAAAAAAATGAAATTTTATACATATGGGTGGTGTAATTTTGAAATTTAAATAGTGAGAACACATGAGTGAAAATGGATTAATTTGCTGTCCAAACCATGAATATAGGTATAGTAGGTCTGTGTGAAACTTGTTGTCCAAACTGTGACCATATGTAAAGTAAGACTATGCACCTTTATCCTTGAAATTGATTATATATCTATAAAGGTTTGAGTTCAATTGTTTTCAAAGCCATTATCTTCAATATTAAGATTGTGTCCATAGTCATATCAAACCTAGTTTGATAAGCTAAGTCTAAATCATTTAGTTATTAAATAGAGAAATTTGATATCGTATACTAGTAGTGGGTATTAGTATCAATTTGGTAGCTATATACAAGGATATTACATACAAATTATATGGATAATATGACTATAGTTCTTTATTGGGATAATGTATTTATTTCAAACTCTTTATAATGATTGGTAATGTATTTTAAAGTACAAGAGTTTTATATAAAATAAGTTGATGGGGTCAAACTTGTGTGTGTGTGTGTGTGTGTGTGTGTGTGTGTGTATATATATATATATATATATTATATATATATATAGATTGTTATAAGGTCCAAATACATATACGAACTATGCAAGTGTTTGTTTGTTATGTAGTCCATAATGAAATGAAATTGGATGTCAATTTGATTGATTTGCTACTTATAAGAGCCTATACTAAATAGAGAAAGATATTGATATAAATATTCTATTGATTATAGTACTTGGTTTATTAACATGGTAATATTAATATATTATGATGGTTCATTAATGTATTTTTGAATAACAAAGTTATAATGGTTGAAATTATTGATTAAAAATATATATGACTATTGACATTTATATACAATATTTATATATATTGTTTGAGTACATATATATTATACACATTACTATTATATTTAGTATGTATAAGTGCTCATATAAATGAAATATATCTATAAGAGAACATAAGTACTCATATGCATATATAGAACATATTAATACTTTGGGAGGTGTGCCTATAATTATAGTTTTATTAACTATTAAAAATAAGTCAGAGGATCTTGAGGGATGAAAAACTATAACTATATGTATACAGACCCCTAAAAACATAACAAGACATATAGATGAAAGATTATGTTCATGAAATATATAATTTGGTTTATGAGATATTTGATTATATGAAATTATTATGATTGGCTATTTATAATTGAGTAGTGATACATATAAATAATGGACTATGATATTTTTATTTGACATAGAATATGTATGCAATTAGAAATGCATCAGATCCACAAATCAATTCTAGCTCAGAGAAGATAGATCATACTTACACTTTTGATTGTGGATACATTAGATAACTAGGAAGATGGGTAATATGTAGATCTAATAGACCCAATTAGAGGATATCTTACCATAACAATAATACTAGGTAGGGTTCCAAAGCCTACAATCAAGTAAAAATATGTAATAACCCTAACTTAGTCTTATTTTTTCATATTCTTTATACTAATAATAAGTAAATTTAATCTAGTTCTCACAAAAGATTATGGCACAAAGTGGGGGTAATAAACAATAAAAGTAAACATGCATAAAGGACATACACTCAGGTCAATGTATATAGAATTATAATACATAGAAGATAAGTATAAATTCATATCTATCTAATATTACAAAGGAAGAACAAAGTTAGGAATAGTTAGCTTTGAAGATGAACCTACCAAGCCTCAATCTCTCCCTTGGCCAAGGTGCTTCATAAAAAGTTATTTTGGTATGTAAGGATAACAAGGATAAATAAGCTTTAGGATACATAACCTATAAATGTATCCAAAAGACTTTTCCACAAGACAAGATCTATATTTCCAAAGAAATTATGAAACCCTACCCTGATCCTCAAGTAGAATGATGGATAAGCAGATGTGCAATATCTCTTACTTCTTCTTCTCTTCTTTAAATAATGGAAAAATGATCTTGTATATGTAGATGGATTTAAAACTAAGCCCTTAGAAAAAATTTATCTGATAGGGTTGACTTAGCTAACCTCATATTATTATTTAAAAAAACTCACTAGGTCATAGGCTAGGCTAGCCCAGAGTCGACTAGACCTTAAATGAGTATTACCAATAAGAGTATAAGGTTGAAAAAGTTGTCATAGTCATGTAAACTATTAAAAGGGGGTTTAGGTTAGGAAATATTGGTACAAAAGGTGGTAAATGAATGGAGGAGTGTGAAAGAGAGAATAACAAGCTTAGGGGAATGGTTTTTAGGAGATAAGTGTGTAGATAACAAGTGGTAAAAGGGACAACAATCTTGTGAAGCACCAATGGTCTTCCCATCCCTTTCCTAGTTTACCCTTTAAGGCATGAACTTAAAGATATTAAGACTTTATGGGTTTCTAAAAAATAAATAACATCATTAATTGAAATGTTTTTGAAAATATTATGTGTATATATATGCCCCACTCAAATCTCATCATGTGTCATGTAAGTGTAACACAAAATGGTTTTTTAGGAATAAAACATTATGATACATAACACTAATGCTAAGTGAAGTGCAGTAAGGATAAAATAAGATAAATGAAAGGAAAATTTTGAAAAGCACATCCTTTACTTACCTTAGTGTTGTAGATAAATAAATAGATGTGAAGGCATTCAATGTGAGGAACATTAGGTGAACATGTAGAGACTAGTGCAAAAAATGAGCAAAAAATTAAATTTTTTGTAATATATGCATATAATAGTGGAAAATATTCTATATGAAATCATAATATAGAAATTTTTATGGTTTAAAAAATGAGTTAGTAAAAACAAAGATATGATCAAAACAAGGAATTTTATAGTAAATATTTAAAGGGTAAATAATTGTGAGTAGTAATTTTAAATAAGGTGAAAAAGAATTAATTTGTTATTATTTGACTATTTTGAGAGAAAGATAGAGTTCTGAGAGACTTAGCTAAATCCAAAAGAGCTAATATGGTGAGGAGATGATATATACTACTAGAGGGATGCCTAGTGGCCACAATGAGGGTGGAATTTCAAATTTGTTCTGAGGATTTTAGTTGAAATTAAGTGTTTAATAGAAATTTGTAAATTAGACCTATTCTAAAAATTAGAATGAACCCTAGGAAGTTATTAATAAAACTAGAGGTCAAATAAGGAAATGGATTTAAAGGAATTAGAGTAATAAATACCAAAGGCATTTATTACCAATGGGTCAAAGAGTCAATAGTTTAAAAGAACTAGTTCCACCTAGTCGAACTAGTAGGTTGAAAATCAGGTTTTGACATGGCCAATTTAATAGGTATTAGTTGACTTAGTTGTTTCGAGTAGAGGGACAACTTAGTAAACTATTTATGACTTAATTAGTTAATTAAAAGTGATGACTTAGTACTAAAGGGGAAAAATGAAAGGTTGACTTAGTTTGTTAAGTCCAAATGGCCAACCTAGTACTATTAGGTTGACTTAGTATGTTACTAAGTGGATGATATAGTGATAAAAGGTAGAAAATTGGCCAATATAGTAATTTTAAGGCCCAAAGTGCTCGTTTGAGTACTAAAATGACCAATTAGTCAATAAATAGGTGAAATTGGTAAGAAATTAATAGATTAAGGCAATAATTGATTAATTTGTGGTAAAATGTAAAAGAATGTATTTAATTATAGATGAAATGGATGTTTAATATATATTTTGTTATTTGGTGGTTATAGGGGAGTCATAAATTTTGGTTATTAGTGGACATATCTTGGCTACTAGATCTATTGGATAACTTGTTGAAGGTGGGTTGAGCTAGATTAGTCATGCTAGGCTTGGGAGGCATCATGGAAATGTGGTGAGTTACATTGAGTACTGATTTAGTGGTCATGTTCATAAAAACCTAGTAATGCTTGACCAATAAATTTATATGGGTGGTGGATGGGGATACCATAGAGGTTGGTATCACATTGGAATATGTCCATGCATTACTTGGACTTTTTATAGGAAGGACACTAGTGATCACAAAGATATTGGTTGGTTAAGAGGAGAGGCAAGCATTAGCTTGATGGGTGACTTGCTCAAATAAGATTTAACTAAGATTGAGGGTGAGTCTATTTTATGTCTATATCACACAAATTTTATATATTTAGAAGTCTATGATAGATATTATGATATCATGAGTGTTATGTCACAAGTCAGATGGTAAGGTACCACTATATAGAATAGCCTTGTGTCAATTAATATTGAAGTAGGGGTAATCTATGAATTAGGTTCCATCATTTGGGTTTAGATCATGCATGATATGTATGGGATGTTATCTAAAGGGAATAAGACCATGATAAAAATGGTATTATTGAGTGCCTAGATATATGAGAGGTTTTTAATGTATTGACAAGATAGGTTGCCCTATGTGGCTAATGATTAGTTGCATTAAGTGTTGAGATGGAGACATGATTAGGTGGTATGGGCGATGCCCCATATGCAAGTGCTATAGATAGTTACATTAGGAGATATTATGTGGCTATTTTATGCACACATTATGATAATTTAGTTGAGTTGGGAAATGGTGGCACAAGAGTTGGTAAGAGCATGGATCATTGGCCACTATATCTAGTGGGTAGAGCCACATCTAGTGGCACACTTACTAGGATAGTTAAAACTCCCTCACTTGATCAATCCTATAGTGGCTCCCACATTTTGGTCTTGGAATGTGAGAGATTTGAGGGGGAGAGTAGGAGGAGGACCACTAATTATGATATTGGAGATTAGACCATGATGTGAGAGACCATGGATAGGTCAAGCACAACATCCAATAGTTAGTTAGGGAATGGATATGGATGCAAGAGTGTTATAGGTACCATATACAACACTATAACAGGAGTAGTAGTGACCATCTCAACTACACCATTGACAAAGATGATAGTGGCAAGAGTAAGCATAGAGGGTGGTCATCAAGGATGACCCATTAATTATCCTAGGGCAAAGTCAGTCTATAGAGGCACCAATAAGGTGAGGATTGAGATGTGCATGGGTGGTGACCCTATGTTTTATATTGATTAGGATGCATGCTATGGGTTATGTACTCAAGGGATGAGCTAATGGAGATATTACGCATGATGGAAAAGTAGATGGGGAGATGGTGTTTGGTAACATCGAGATAGGTAATAAATGGTTGTAATTGTTTTAATCTTTGAAGATATAATTCTAGTTTTATAATGTGTGATTGATAGATTATAGATAGATAACTTTTTAGATATATATATGATCTAATATCTATTTGGTTTGAATGTTGTAGATCCTATAAATGAGGAGGAGACCAAATGGAGATCCTTGGTGAGGGAAACACTCCATGATATTATAGATGGGGTACCGATTCCATATGACCCTACCACATTAGATGATCCCATGGTACCATCTACCCAAATTTAGGAAAGTTAGTTTAGACTAGTAAGGGAGGCTATAAGGTGACTATAGGCATGCAAGGATGTTCTAAAACCACCAGTAAGGGTGGGAGTATGAGAGGCATAGGCATGGTAGTACTTGGCTTATGAGATATCCATGCATTTAGTTGTCATGATTTAGCTAAGATAGGTACTACCTTAGGTGGCCAATCTATAGGGATATGTACTAGACTTGAGATCTTAGACATCCTTTTTATAGCATATTATTCAAAAGGGATTATTTGAGGCATCTATGGGTAGCATGGCTAGGCCATGAGATAGACATGATAGATCCCAACCTTAGATTTAGAGATATGTATTTTTTTACTTTGTATCAAACACACACACACACACTAACACTATATATATATATATATATATATATAATTTTAATAGTTGGATGTTGATCTTATGTATTTATATTTTGGTTGTGATTTTGTATGCATAGATATATTTATTTATATCACATATATTTCACTTTTATTGTATATTCTATAGGAAATATATGTGTTATGTTTTCTTTTCTAGCATTATGTAGGACACATGCATGGTTAAAAATAAATAGGTGAGAAGACTTAGCAAAGTATAAGTAATCAAAAACAATTTCACTACACACCATTTCACATTGGGAAATGTGTAATACCAATATTTGACTAAGTATAAGAAACCAAAGAGTGATAAACAAGAGAGAAAAATTTGTTTTCAAACCATAAAAAAGAATGACACCAAATCAAAACAAGTAGAATCACACTAAATCATGTTAGGAAGTATGAAAATAATGTAATAAAGTGGAAAGCAAATGAAATACTAATGGTATAAAAATAAATCAATTATTTCAATCAATCATACTAAATCAAGTTGGGAAGTATAAAAGAGAAATGTAATTGGAAAAAAATGGTTTTAAATTAATCACACTAATTTGAGTTTCAAAGTATGAAAAACTCAAGAAAAATTGTTAGATTCTTACATGCAATCAGAAAATAAGAAGATAAAATATGAAATATTAATAAATTAAGCATAAAATATACTAAATCAAGATGGGAATCATGTCCTTGATGTGTAACACATAATCAATCACATCTTATCTCATATTTGACACATGTAATTTTGTTGTGACTTGGTTTATTAGAAAATTTTGTGAGGAAGGCCAGGTCCTATCCATGGTCCTACACTAAAACTCACAAAGGGAGCACAAATGAGTTGGAAATAATGTGAAAATCTATTAAAAAAATGATGTTTAAAATGGTAGTGTGAAAATTTAGTAGTTTGTGGGGAAGGCCAGGTTTTATCCATAGTCTTATAATGCAAATCACAAACGGAATCCCTAGAGGAGTGATCAATAAAGAAAAAGTATTTCTTAAGGGGAAATAATAGGATTGTAGGGATTAAAAAAGGGCATGTAATAATCATAACTAAGGCATATTATGAGATGACAATAGGAGATATAGTCACAATAAGGATATGAGAAGACACTAAGCGACTAGTGACCATCAATATATAAAGGATACATATTCGCTATAGATATAAATTTGTGTAGGAAAATAAGTGTGCTACTAAGATTAACTCATATTATTTATTTTGAACAAGAAAATTAAAATGGACCTGCCTTCCCACAATCTGTTCCCTATTTCTCAAGACCCCTTAAAGAGTCGTTGGTCTACTATGAAGATTGGGTACTTGCATGAGAAGGTAGGTAGCACTTAAAGATTTTTTTATTATCTTTTTCTAATCTACTAGCCTACCATACCCCAATGTACATTAGCTCTATCATGAGTCCAACTATGGAGTTTGAGCTCTGATTAGTGTTGACGCAGAAGATTGCACCCTTGGCAGGAGGCCAAGCTCTTGCCTTCTTCCATCAACTATGGAAACTCCCCTCTCACATATGGGACTGGTGAAGTTGGAGGGGAGAGTCTCTAGATAAGGGATAGCTCCCTTTGATGCATCATGTTCATTCCAGCAAGTGCTAACACATACATATATATATATATATATAATTGGGGGGATGAAAAGAGAGAGAGATTGCAAGAAAAACAAACTACTCTAAGGAGGTGATGCACCAAAAAGTTGACCTTACATCCACACTTTAAATTAGACATACACATACATACACTTCAAACTTGGTAGAAGGACCAGGCTACAAGAGACTCAGTAGGGAGGCTTTAATGGAAAATTACAAAATAGAGATTCACCAAAGATGCTGTGAAATGCACACTATAAGTTATTTCTTCTATTTCTGCACTTTCAGATATTGCTCTCCTTGTCAGCTACAGAAATGACACCTTATAGACAATAGATATGTTGGTGTTGAACCTATGAAAGCATCAAGAAACAATTACTAAACACAAACTAACACTCAAGACATACATAGAAATATCTATCCAAGATAGAGGTAAAAATGCATTTATTGATTCAAGTGAAAAATTTTGCCAGGGCTACACCTTACAAATATGGAAGATGATTTCTCAAATAACAAGTCCTCAATATATATGAGAAGAAAGGAGGCCTCTTTGCACCCCTTTTATAAGTCACCTATTTGCGTCCCCTCATTGGGAAGAGTAGGCTACCAAAAAAAATAAATGTTGTGTCGACCCTCGCTTTGACTTCAGGCCCTTTTTGACATGGCCACACTATTTTCTCAATAACCAAGGCTGCTTCTTGAAGCCACCTATGCAGCTTGTCTACTCATAAATATGAAATGAGGAAAAAAGATCGTATGATTGGCCATTCATGTCTTTTAATGGTCAATTTTTAGCCATTGTTTCACCTGCTGGAGTCACTTCTTGAATCGGCGTTTCCCTTCGCCACTTGGACTATCTGCTTGCACCATGTCTGGCACTGTCTTTTTCCTATCTTGTCTCTTCTAGCTCCTTTAGCCCTCAGGGGTGATCTTCTAGTGGGTCACTACATTTTTGGGCTTCCTTTCATGGTTGGCATCCTTTTAGTTTGAAAAAAAATGACAATTTCATTTTGTTAATATTGATGTCCATGCAACCATCATCATTTTGAAAACCAATAGCTAATTCAATTTCTTAAGGTTGATGGCTTTTTGGACGTCACCATCCTTGGAAAAATGTCATCGATCCTTCACGGGCCTTTTCTGCTTGAAGTCCCTTCTAGCACCTTCCCAAAGGGAAGGTGACCCTTCAGCCTTTGCTTTGAGCCCCTTTATTTAGCCAAGAGTCCCCCACAAGGGCACCTAACCTTTGGGGTCCTTCGATGGGTCGCTCTTCTCCTCCAGGTTGTTTCTCAGGTTTCCACGGGCTTTTGGTCTACAGACATTTTCCCATGGAATTTTTTCCATAGACATTTTCCCATGGACTTTTGTCTTGAATTGCGGCCTAAATTCCTTCAGACTTTTTGTCTAAAGGAATTTCTTCAAACAAAAAGTTTGAAGGAATTCAGGACTTAAACAAAATCCAAACTTACCCTACCTTTTCTTTGAAGTGCCTACCCTCTACAAGGGCATTTGAACTTTGAGCTACCCTTTGGCCATTTAGGCATACCCTTGAACCAAGCTATTGAACCAAAAAATGGTTTAATGGATCAAGCGGTTCATCCATTGCACGCCAATGCCAAGTGAAACAAAGTTGATGAACTTGAAGCTATTAAACCATCTAGTTGAACCAAATGACTGTAACAAGGCTATTTGAACTATAGATGAGTGAACCAAGTGTTGATTAAACTAGTGATTGAATCAGGAGTGATGGTCTTGAAGAGTGAACTAAGGCTTGAAATAGGGCCAAAATCGTCAGATAAGAGCCTAAAAAGTCTTGAAAAACCCTAGCATTCTCTAAATTGATCCTCCTTACAACAAAAGACTAACTAGTTGAGTCTATATAAACATGAAGTCTGTAGGGGACTATTGAATCCTTAGAAAATATTCCTACAGAGTCCATAGATTTTACAGGACCTATGCAAAATTAGAAGAAATTGCCTAGATCAGCAAGAGGTAGAAGGGGACCAAAAATTTTTCCTATTGGGCAAACATTGGTCAACAAATTGGGGACTCCCAGGGGAAGCATGCCTGCTATGCTTAGAGGCTAGTTGCCTTGTAGTCCATTGGGCTTGGAGTCAGATGGTATCTTAAAAACTAGTAATAGCTCTGATAAAACTTAGAACTAGTCACATAGTTTAACCTCCAAGATGAAAATAAAAACACACACAAAGCTAAGAAAACTACTACTTGTGTAGCAACACTTAGGGAAAATGGGGGAAGAAAATAAGGGAAAATATATATAGATGAAAAAGAGACTCAGTGGTAGTGCTTTAGATGTATCCCATTAACTGGGATATGCAGTTCTTTAGCATCCAACCTGGAGAGTTGGAATGCATTATGTTGCTTGCACTGGGTGATTATGTATGGGCCACTCCATAGGGCATCAAATTTTGCATGCTTTCTAGGCTTATCTTAGTCGTCATCCCATTTCAAGACAATGTCTCCTTCAAATAAATCTTTTGATGAAGATTTCTTGTCAAAGTGTCTCTTTGTTTGCTATTGACAGCTGGCCATAAAAGCCATAGCCTGGTCCCTAGTCTCTTGGAGCTCCATTAGCTCACACAGCCTAACCTCCATGTTATTTCCTTCTTTTAATTGCAATTGGTGAGTGAGGTCTAATGCTAGCAATTCTAGTGAGATGGGAATCCTAGCTTCTCTTCCATATACGATCGTATATGGAGAATTTGTGATTGCTCTCTTTGGAGTGATTCGATCGGCCCACAAAGTTTTTTCAACTTGGAATGCCAAGTCCTCTTATTTTATTCCATGGTCCTCTTGATGATTTGATCAAATCTTTGTTGGTGGACTTAGCCAACCCATTCCCTTATGGGTAATAATTGGATGAAGTGCTGAGATATATACCATACCTCAACACCCATTCACTTGATTTGGTTCCCAAAAAATCCAAGGCATTATCTAAGATTATGGTGGTTAGGACCCCAAATCTTGTCACCAAGTCCTCATAAAACTCCAAGAGCACACTTTCATTCACCTCCTTTAAAGCAACAGCCTCTACCCACCTTTTGAAATAGTTTATGGTGGTCAGAACCCACTTGTGTCTAGCATTGGAGGGAGGGTTGATCATCCCTATGAAATCCAGGCCCCACTACATGAATGGCTATTTAACTTGAATGGGCTATAGAGGCATGGAAAACAACTATTGTTTCCCATCAAAAAGTGCACACTTCTAGCACTTTCTTACCCAAGCATGGGTGTCCCTAAAAAGAATAGGCTAGAAATAGCTAGCTCTCATTATCCTTGATGTAGTAGCTCTAAGAGCAAAATGACTACCTACTGGCCCATCGTGGAACTCAGACAGTACCTTATCAGCCTAGTTTGGTTTAATGCATCTTAGAAGGACCCCTAAGAGATCCTTCCTAAACAATACTCCATCAACCAGAACATAAGGGAGAGACTAGAGCCTAAAGCACCTTCTTCTAATCTTATCAAGACCCTATGGGCACTCACTAGTGAGAAGAAAATGCCTCAGGTCTAATGTCCAATCCTTTATGATAGCTGGTTCTTCTATTGTAGTTGCATCATGAATTAGTAAGCTATCTTCCCCTTTCTACTTGAAGTCCACAGCAAGGTGTTCTCATAGGCCTCTTCCCCTCACTAGCTTGGTGATCTTGATGTCTACATCATACTCCATCACCTTGGTGATACACCCCACTCTCTTCTCATTTAGGTCTTGATTGGTCAAGAAATCCTTGACACCAAGATGTGGAACCATAAGGTGAATCCTATTGTTAGACAACATATGCCTAAATTTCTTTAGGCCCCGCACTACTACCAGGACTTGCTTCTCTACATACATGTATTTGACTTTGAAATCCTCTAGCCCCTGGCTAATAAAAGTAAGTGGCTGCTCAAGGTCATCACCATTTGCTTGGGTAAGCATGGCAGAGATCACCTCTTCATTGCTAAAAGTGTAGAGGTTGAAGTCTTTATTGAAGTCGGGGCTGATCAAAGTACGAGCCTAGGTTATGGCCTACTTGATGTCTTCAAAACTATCCTTTGTGTTTTCCACTTGAACTCCTCACCCTTCCTCAGCATAGAGGTTAGTGGCTTTACTATCTCTATGAAATTCAAAATGAATCTCCGAATAAAATTTATCCTACCAAAGAAACTCTGTAGGCCCTTCTTGTGCTTAGGTAGGGACATCTCTAGGATATAACGAACTCTCTCAGGGTCAATGGATAAGCCTTCCCTAAACATGATGTGGCCAAGGAGCTTCCCCTCATGAACAACAAACACACATTTCTTCGGGTTAAGAGAGATGTTGAACTCCCTAGACCTTTCAAAAATTTACCTGAGGTGTTTCATGTGTTGGCTCACTTCCTTGGAGAACACCATCACATCGTCAAGGTATACCAACACATTATTATTTATCAAGCCTCCAAAAGCCATGTCCATGGCTTGCTAAAAGGTAACACCAGCATTAGCCAGCCTAAATGGCATCTTCTTGTAGGCAAATGTTCCCCATTTAGTAGTGAATTTTGTGTTGGTCACAACATTGCACTAGAATTTGATTATACCCTAAATATCCATCCAAGAGGGAGAAACGCTCACAGCTTATTACCTTTTGAAGGATCCATTCCATGCTCAGGAGGGGATAATGGTATTTATAAGAGACTTTATTAAGGTCCCTAAAATTGACACATAGCCTAATTTCCCCATTCTTATTTCTAATAAGAATAAGATTGGCCAACCAGAGGAATGTTTGATTGGAAATATAATCTCAGAATCAATCAATGTGGCCAGTTCCCTCTACATGAGAGGCTTAATCATCAAGTTGGCAGGCCTCTACTTCTGCATGACTGGCATGGCACCTTCTTCCAATTTGATGGTATGCTAGGTGAGTCTTAGGTCGAAGCCCTTCAAATCACTGTAATCCCATGAAAAAACATCGGCAAACTCCTAACACAACAAAATGAAAGCCTACCTTTCTTGAACCATGTAGACTTTTCCAAGCACAAGCAGCTTGTCTTCAAAGATCTAAACCCTTTTGTAATTCTCCTCCTTAGTTGTGATGCATGCCTTGTCATTGCTCAATTGGTCATCTCCATTGAAGATTCTCTCAAGAGTGACCAAACCTTTAGGGAGCTTATTGTTCTTAAATTGAACAATATGGTTTCCATATTAATGTTAACTTTGCCTAGTTATGTGTTACGAACTCAGCTTCCTCTCACAAGAAGCAAGTTATTTTCTGGTCATTTTCAAAAACCTGCTAGTTTGTAATGTTGTTAAGGACAAAGGGCTGAACTACCACCTTTAAGTAGTGTAAACCATAGTCTTGACTTATCTCCTTAGAAACATCAAACTGAGCACCAATTACGGCTAGCCTATCTGCTTATTTGTTCTACTCTCTGGGAATGGAGGTGATATTGAAAGTGAGGAAATCTTCCACCAAGTCCCAAACCCTATGCTTATAGGACTTCAACAAGGAATTCTTGGTCAAATTCTAGCCTTTCACCTGATTTACAATTAGCTCACTATCTCCCAAAACTTACAACTCCTTGATCCCTCTTTTTCTTTCCCATTCTAGACCATGGATAAGGGACTCATATTTTGCAACATTGCTTGTCCAAGAAAATTGGAAATGGAAAGCTGAAAAGTATCTCTCCTTTGAAGGGGAGACTAACATCACTCCACCTCCAGTTACTAGCCTACTTTTGAAACCATCAAAATACAGCTGCCATAGGCCTAGGTTTTCTTGGCTTGCCTTCATATATTTAGTATGAAGGTGCCCTCTTCATGTATGTAGTAGACACCAAGGCCCACCTCTTCTATGAACTTGTAAGGATCATGCTTGAAGTTATCATTTCCCCACTCATCCAAGAGTAGGTCTGCAACTCCTTCAAGAGTAGAGGATGGAGATTGGTCTATCTGGGACTCTTTTGGGTTGATAATGGTGTAATTGACATTCATTTCCTTGGGCAAATATGGTTCTATATGGTCCTTATAGAGTGGCTTGGATTCGATCTTTACCTTGTTCCCATACTTGGTTCTAAAAACTAAATAAGACCAATTTGCTGCTAGATAGCCACCTATCTTTGATGTGAAGTCCCTGGATAAGCAAATTGTGAAATAAGGAGGAACATATGCTACTACTATATCATGGGGGATTGAGAAGGTTGGGCAAGCATGTAATGTCAAGCTTAAACCCTTCAAAATCCCAACTATTTTTGTAGGTGTCCCATCTAGCTATAGGACTCCCTTATTCATCTCTTCATATTTCAGTCCCATCTTGTCAGCTATGCACTTGGGCATCACTGAGGTACTAGCCCCACTATCAATGATGCAGTTGTGTACCAAAAAATCCCCTATAAACAAGGACACATAAAAAGGGGGAATTTTCTCTTCCTTCTTTACCTGACCTAAAGTGGAAGGCTATCCATTCATCATTTAGAAATTATCAGTCCTTTCAGGGATAACTTGTTGATCCAACTCATGCAATTCCCTTTGTAGCATGTCTTTTTATCCTTAGTAGAGACAATGAATCCCATAAGGAGATGTTCATATGCAGCTTCTTCATCTGGTCCACTATATTGACTTGAGGATTGCCTCCCTTCAAGTTTTCCTTTGGGCTAATTCTAGCTTGAGCTATAGGCTAAGGGGCTAAAGGTAAAAATGGCTGTCTAAAGTTTCAGGCCTTTTGATTTGAGTGTGATGGAGAAGGTGCTGCTATCACTTGGGTGGTAGCCTGGGCTTCTCCCAATGCTCTTCTCTTGAATCTTGTGTTGGTTGCAACATAGTCAGCCTAATTGTCTATAGTGCCCACATAATTCACTAAATAAAATTCCCCTCCTAGATGATTCATGAGGGTAGAATTAGACTGGGCCTAATTGCTATTCATGTTGGGCTGCATTAGAGCCTCAAAAATTTGGGAATGAGTGGCTGCCTGATTGTCTGCATTTTGGAAATAACCCATCATCTCATTTGTATAAACAACCTGTTTCTGACCATATCCCATGGTCGAACAACTTGGTTATTCCTATACCAGATTGTTCTAAATAGGCACCATGACTTTAGATGATGAAGGGGGGCCTAGATTGTAACCTTGAAATGGCCTAGTCTGAGTAAGCTAACCCTATCCTTGATTATAGTTTTGGAAAGGGGGTCTAAGGGCTCGACCATAATGTTGATATCCTTGATTTAGTCTGTTGCTTTGAGCTCATTGCCTTTTCAGAGCTACAAGGTCATTTGACATGATCTGCAATAGACTCTTAACCTCATGAAGTTCATTGGATGAAACCGTAGCTGGTTTCTCTATGCTAGGTAGAGGAGCTAAAGTGGGAGTAACGGCCTGAATTGGAGGTAGCATTTCTAGGAAAAGTGGCATGTGAGGTCTAGGGGCTATTTTCCTAGCCTGTACTAAGTAATTTTTAGCTGTTATGGCTATGTCATAAGTAGCAGGTAGTATATGCCCTCCCATGAATTGTATCATCATAGCAATATCACTATTTAATGCTCTTAAATAATATTAAAAATCATAGCTAGGAGCCGGCCTTACCAGAATGGGGATTCTATCCCAAGTCTTCTAAAATTGTGTGTTGAAATCTTGCATATATTCATGTGGGGCTCTTTTTATGGTTGGCAGCTGGTTAGCAAGTGAGAGGTCATCATTCTTTTCCCCAAAATGGTATGTCAACTAAGTACCTAATTCATTCTAGGAATGGATTGAATTTACAAGTAAGGTCCTGTACCAGTCAAGATCCTTGCCTTTGAGAGACAATGCTAGCAATTTGATGGTGATATTTTCTTTTGTGACATTGTGAATATTATATAGGTTAGCAATATTCCTAATGTGCTTAGTGATTGTAATGGGCCCCTCTCCATCAAAAGAAGGCACATTTTTAAGGTCTATTATTGGGATTAGATCATAATGTGGGAGATTCAAGGGGATCTGACCATGAAAAGCCATAAAGGGCAATGCCATAGCTGGGATGGGCTGTAACTATGGCTCTACTATGTATGCATCCCTTAAAACAGGTCAGGGAGGGTGGATTGTTGAATAAATATAGGTCTTCTCAAACCTTAGTCTTTTTGGTGAGTTTAAAGGCAACTCAATGAAATCGAAGGGAACCACTTTAAAAGTAGACCGTGTGGTGACTTTAGGCATAAAAAGTTAAGAAACTAGCCTTGATCAGAAAATTGAAGCTTGTACTAGTGGAGTCGCTAAATGATAGAAATCTTGATTTGTTGTAATAAGACCAACATCAATCCTGAAACCTTATTGAGTTGTAAAAACTAGGTCCCACCAGGCATCCCAAAACTATTGATGCAAAAGATTGCACCCTTGGCAGGAGGTTGAGTTCTTGCCTTCTTCACGCAACTATGGAAACTCCCCTCTCACCTATGGGACTGGCAAAGCTAGAGGAGAGAGTCTCTAGATTAGGGCTAGCTCCCTTTGATGTATCATGTTTATTCTAGGAAGTGCTAACACATACATGCATACATACATAAATATATATATATATATATATATATATATATATATATATAATGGGGGGGATGAAAAAAGAGAGAGATTACAGGAAAAACAAACTACTCTAAGGAGGTGATGCACCAAAAAGTTGACCTCACATCCACTATTTAAATCAGACATACACATACATACACTTCAAACTTGGTAGAAGGACCAAGCTGCAAGAGACTCGGCAGGGAGGCTTTAATGGAAAATTACAAAATAGAGATTCACCAAAGGTACTGTGAAATGCACACTACAAGTGATTTCTTCTATTTTTGCACTTTTAGATATTGCTCTCCTTGTCAGCTATAGAAATGGCACCTTGTAGACAACAAATATGTTGGTGTTAGACCTGTGAAAGCATCAAGAAACAATGACTAAACTCAAACTAACACTCAAGACATACATAGAAATATCTATCGAAGATAGATGTAAAAATGCATTTATTGATTCAGGTGAAAATTTATGCCAAGGCTATGCCTTATAAATATGGAAGATGATTTATTAAATGACAAGTCCTTAATATATATGAGAAGAAATGAGGCCTCTTGGTACCCATTTTACAAGTGGCCTATTTACATCCCCTCATTGGGAAGAGTAGGCTACCAAAAAAAATAAATGCTGTGTCGACCCTGGCTTTGACTTCAGGCCCTTTTTGACATGGCTACACTATTTTCTCAATAACTGATGCTACTTCTTGAAGGCACCTACATAGCTTGTCTACTCATAAATATGAAATGAGGAAAAAGGATTGCATGGTTGGCCATTCGCATCTTGTAATGGTCAATTTACAACCACTATTTCACTTGTTAGAGTCACTTCTCAAATCAGCATTTCCCTTCGCCACTTGGACTATCTGCCAACTCCATGCCTAACACTTTGTCTTTTTCTTATCTTGTCTCTTTTGGCTCTTTCGACCCTCAAGGGTGATCTTCTAGTGGGTTGCTACATTTTTGGGCTTCCTTTCATGGTTGGCATCCTTTTAGTTTGAAAATAAATGGCTATTTCATTTTGTTAATTTTGATGTCCATGTGGCCATCATCACTTTCAAACCAACAGCTAATTCATTTTCTTAAGGTTGATAGCTTTCTATATGTCACCATCCTTGGCAAAATGTCATCAGTCCTTCACAGCCCTTGTCTGCTTGAAGTCCCTTCTAGCACCTTCTCAAAGGGAAGGTGACCCTTCAGCCTTTAATTTGAGCCCCTTTATTTGGCCAAGAGTCCCCCGCAAGGGCACCTACCCTTTGGGGTCCTTCAGCAGGTCACTATGCTCCTCCAGGTTATTTCCTAGGTTTCCATGAGCTTTTGTTATGTGAACATTTTCCCATGGTCTTTTGTCCACAGACATTTTCCCACAAACTTTTGTCTTGAACTTCGGCCCAAATTCCTTCAGACAAAAAGTCTAAAGGAATTTGGGACTTAAACAAAATCTGAACTTACCTTGCCTTTTATTTGAAGTGCCTACCCTCCGTAAGGGCATTTAAACTTTGAGCTACCCTTTGGCCATCTAGGCATACCCTTGAACCAAGCCATTGAACCAAAAAATGGTTCAATGGTTCAAGCAATTCAACCATTGCACACCAATGCCAAGTGAAACAAAGCTAATGAACTTGAAGCTGTGGAACCATCCAATTGAACCAAATGATTGAAACAAGGCTATTTGAAATATATATGGGTGAACCAAGTGTCGATTGAACCAGTGATTGAACCAAGAGCGATGGTCCTGAAGATTGAACTGAGGCTTGAACTAGGGCCAAAATTGTCAAACAAGAGCCTATAAAGTCTTGAAAAACCCCAGCATTCTCTAAATTGATCCTCTTTACACCAAAAGACTAACCACCTAAGTCTATAAAAACATGAAGTCTATAGGGGACTGCTGAATCCTTAGAAAATATTCCTGTAGAGTCCATAGATTTTATAGGACCTATGTAAAATCAGAAGAAATGGCCTCTAACAGCAAGAGGCAAAAGGGGACCAAAACTTTTGCCTGTTGGGCAAAAATTGGTCAACAATTAGAAAAAGGAGATGTGCTTAGAATCACATATTTTAGTATGATTTGACTTTTGATAATTTTAAATGTGTTCATTTGGATCATTGTCTTTTATTAAATGTTTTGGATTTTGAATATTTTATGTCTTTCTAAGATTCTTCCTCCATATGGAATTATAATGAACAATCATGAGAGATATAATGATACACATGAATGAGCTTTAAGATTTGGCTAAAAGAAGCTAAGTATCCAAAGACAAGATTGACTAAAACACTTAGGATAAACTATGAACCATCATGTTTTCTCAAGTTTCAACCATGTGTATGCTTGGTTGGTGAAAGGGAGTAAAGGTAAATAGAAGGAGATCCAAATTGGATTAGTAAAAGGATATTATAATGAGATGAATTATTTGCCAACCAATCACATGGTAAATGAGGAATGATTAAAGGGATCGAGGTTCATATAACCAAGTCACAATAACAATTATCGATGTGTATAGAGATAAGGTAGAAAATAATCATGAAAAACAAAAAGGGAGTCATAAGAAAATGAACTTGAGACTTAATTATGAAAAATAAATCCATAAGAGAACATTTGACATCATAAGTAATATAAAGTATGAATACAATGTCACCATGTAAGATAAATAAGAATTTGACACAATGTCAAATTATATAAAAATAGATAAAGATAAAGTTTGACACATGTCCAATCCAAATGAAAATGTAAGAACACCATGCATGTGTTCCTAAATACTAATATATTTTTTCACATACATTATCCATAACATCTAATAAGTCTCTATGAATTTTAATGTGAATTGTAGCTAATGTCTCATCGATCTTTAACAAATGTTGAGAAAATAATTCACATTGAATCTCCTCAATATAAAAGGTATGAATGCTTGAAGGTTCATGCTGATGAGGGATATCATGTAGGGGATGCTTAGGAAAATTCATGGGAGTGGTTTTTATGGGAGATAAAGGGGTGACTAGTGGGAAAGGTACCACAAGTGAGGGACTCATAGATGGATAAGGATCCATAGTGAGGGAAGGTCCATGGGTGAGGGATTCATAGGTGGAGGAACAATAGGTGAAGATACCATAGGATGAGATGGAACCATAGGAGGTAGAACCATGGGGGAAGAATGGGAAGCCTTATTGCAAGAGTGACCTATAGGAGGAATGATATAATGTGATAGAATGGTTAAGAGGTGATACTAGAGATGATTCTAAAGAATGTGACAATGATCAGTGTGATATGTGCCACATTAGTACCATAGATAATATATCTCTTCATACTTAGGAAGATACTCTGGTAATACTTTTAGGGGAGGTATAGCCTTCTATGAGGGATGAGGAGTAGTAAGACATAATTTTTTGATATATTGTCATAGCTTATGACAATGCATGGATGAATGGTTATATGTGCCATGGAAGTAACATATATGCCTATGAGTAGTCTTGGTAGGTGTACTCAAAGGAGAAGCGAATATAGAATTTGAAGGAGCTTAGTATAGGGAACAATCTCTAGTCTAGTGACCATCAACTTTATGAATGTCATAATAAGGTCGATTGGCCCATTTAGTGGGAAAAGGAGGCAATTGTGGTAAAGAGATAAAACCATCACCACGAGAGGGTGGGGCTGGTGGAGAAACTAAACAAGGCTTGATTAAAGGATAAATAGGATTAAAAATAGTAAAAAACTCAGTGATAAAGAGATATTAGGTATGGGATCTAAACACATGCATCTTAGGGATAAGTAGGATATAGGGCTCAAAGTATCTAGCATAGCGATAAGGACCAATCATAACATGATCCATGAATATACTCCTCTAAGTTTCTTTAGAAACTAAAGGTCTGAGCACCATCTCTACCATAAAATAAAGAGGAAAAATGATAAAATTAGGAATGATATAAGATTGAACATGGGAAGATATACTAAAATATTCAAGAAATAAGAATGATAATGAATAATCTAAACATCTCAGGCTTAAACATGACCTCCTAATAATGGATCATCTAAGGTATAACCATCATTATAATCAGGTGTATGAATATTAACTATGTAGGTAGGGAAGACCTTATCATCTTATGTGGTGTGATGAATGGAATTTTGAGTCTTCATTAAGATAATGGGTATGTCATCACAAGGTGGTTGATGAGAATTAGGTTTCAAATAAGTGGGAAGTTGAGAGATGAGATGAAGTGAGAGTATCAAAGTTTTAATCTTGAGATTGATCTCATCAGGTTCATCATCATTAGAATCTAGGAGGTTAGGGGGAATATTTACGATGAGTTTGGGATGGCCATTATAACCTTGGTTGGAATTTATGGGAAAGTTAAATCATTGAAATTCATGAAATAGAACACTTACTAAGGGTTCAAGGGTATGAATCTTGAATACACCTTGATCTTGGAATTATTCAAAATTGTAAGGGTTGGTGTCACCCTAAATCTTATATATGGCTCCATTGTGAATAAGTTTGATTCATTGGTAATTCAAAGAAGTAATTTCCCTCATGCGATGAGTCCATGGCATACCAATAAAAAAAATTAAGATAGAAGAAAGTTGAATATCATCACCTTCATGTGAATGGTGATAGGTGGGATGGCAATAAGGAACCACACATAACCTAAAGGAGGAATTTACCTTTGTTCATAGCCTTGACATGTGTTTCATGTAGCCATAAGATTTCACTCATAATATCCAAGGATTTTGGTAAAATTAGGAGAGGAAACACAAGTACCTGAACCCTCATCAATCAAGGCATGCTTGACTTGGATATCACCAATTTAGACACTAATGAAAAGAGGATGATCATCTACATGAAGCAAAGTCTCATCGGGAATCATAGAATAAATGAGAAATTTGAGGGAAAAAGAAGTGTCCATTATTTCATCAACATGTATGGATATCTCTTCATATTATTGCAATATGCTTTATTCTAATCCAGATAAGATGGCTTCACATCCTACTAGGGGAGAACAATGGATGTTCACTTTTTGTAAAAGTTGTATAATATGGTTACAATGATACATAGAGGGTCACATAAGATCAAGAAATGGGATTTGATATAGGGGATCAGTGAGTTCCATGATAGGATCCCACTCATCAAAGCCGATAAGCATAGTGTTAGAAAGAGGTGCATAATGTTTAACGAGGTCCTCAAAAGGAGTAGCTGAAGTGCCTATGAATTTATGTTGTGATGAGGTAGAAGGTTTAATTATAGGAAAATGTTTTAGATTATGTTGAGACGCTGGAGTAGTTGATAGAGGTGTGGTTTGAATATAAATTATAATAAGTGTTGAAATTTTTTTGAGTATCATTGGTGTTAGGTAAAGAAGATGGAGGGATGGTAGAAATAGTATGAGAATTTTTATCCAAGGAAGCTATTGGAATTGGTTCCTCAAAATTTATAAGGTCTTATTGCCCTAACTTAGTTAAGTGAGTTGGAGAAGAATCTTGGATAACACAAAATGTGTGAGACAATTAAGGTGTGTAGATGGGTTGATGATCAATGAAATTAACCACCCTTAAAATTTTATTCATATTAACCATATTATTTCCAAGATTTGGGTCAATAATATTGTCAATATTATTGGTAGAAGGGATAGGTTTGTCTTGAGTATCTTGGTGATTTGGAAGAGGATCTTTATAGATGGCCAAAAGAGCATTAGCTTGGTTCAAAGCTTGATATTTAGTTTGTGTTTCATGGGATTTGAAATAAATTTCATAGTCTTTTTGGTGTTTATAAATGATATAATCATGGTTAAAATTAGGACCAAAAAGGAAATCCATAGCCAAATTATGAATTTGCCTATAGGTCTTATGGGGATAACCCCAACTAGCATGAAACTAATAAAATTTAGTAGGATGATACCAAGATTTCATGGGACGATTGGGATCAAGTTTTCATTGGAGAGGCCTTGGTAGACATTTTAGTAATTCTACTAAGGATAAAGTTTTGTGAACATTTATTTTATTAGTTGAAGATAAATTAGGATTAGTGATGTGGTTAGGGGGGGAAGCTTATTCTAGAGATTAGTTAGGAACAATAGCTTGGATAGTGTTAATAGTATCATAAGAATTTGTGACACATTAATTAGTATCATGATGATTATTTTTCTTGATTAACATATGAGTACCTATAAAATTTTGGGATGGCTCAAATTTATGCATAAATAAATCTTGACATTTTTCTTGGTCAATGGCCTCTTCTAAAGTACATGGAAAGAGAGTCTAGGCTCAATAGTACAACTTGGGAAAAAGAGAATTGGTAAATAGATGTAAAAGGTTATCATTAAACATATTATGTTTGTATTTATTAGACAAATTCTTCCATTTTTAATGAAATCTTGGGTAGTGTTGGTCTCAAGTTCCTTACAATTAATAAAATGGGCCAAGATATTCTCAAGGAGATCACTAGTTTGTTAAGACTCATCATATCCATTGAATTCAACTTAATCTTGAAAAAACAAGTTCATGATGGAGAGGGATAGGTAAGGAAAAGTTAATACAAAAACAAGGAAATATGAATGAATAGGTAATAGTATATATTCGATTGGGTTGGCCTAGTACTATAAATAGTGTATGAACACTAAGATAACAAGGATACAGAGTCGATAGGGTCAATCTAGTAATTTAACCTAAGATAAAGAATAACCTAATAAGGATAAATAGTCAATAGGGTCAAATTAGTACTATAAACTTGGAGGTATAAATGAATACTAGGTCAACCAGGTTGACTCAGTACTGATGGTAGGGAAAATAATCAATCTATAAGAGACTATGTCAAACAAAATGATGGTGTATTTAAAATAGGAAAAAATATTGTAATTTACTTATTGTGGCATCAATTTTCACCCTTAGATATGGTTCTTCAAGCTCTCTCCAATTTAGCCATAATGTGGGAATAACCCTAGGCTATGGATCACCTATGGTGGGGTTGAACCTCTGGAGAAGTCCAACTTCCTCTTGAAGGATCTCTTATACTAATTTTTGCATTGATAAAAGGGTTAGAAAGGGTTAAATGGATCCTAATAAATATAACAAGGTGATGCACCAAATATAAATGAGACCTCACACAAACATGAAATATACATTGAAGAAGCATAGGATAGTACTAGCTCACACAATCTCAAAATCTAGCTAGTTGCATAAGTGTTTCATAAACTAGGTTTAGGAAGTAATGAATGAAGTCAAAGAGGATTTATAATACTCATTGAGATATTAAATTAATGAAAAAAACAATGCTTAACTTAGACTAATTAACTTGAAGACACCTAGAAATGAGCAAGAAATATATACAATGGGCATGGAAGATTCTCCTTCATAATGCCATCATGCACAAGTTTTGTTAACATAATTTAAAGCAAAGAGATAGGTAAATAAGGTCTTTATTTATTCAATAGGTCTTCCATACAAGTTTTTATAGGGTCTAGCCTTATCAAATGAGAGTCTCTACTCTTCCACAATTGAGAGATAATTTCTTATCAAAGTGAGAGAGCCATTGCAAAATGGAAAAGAATGAGAGATGTAGGAGAAAGGAAGGAGAGAGGGGGACCATGAGTAATAAATTAGGTCTAGTCACTTGGATATATTCCCCACCTCCTTTCTTGAATTCTCCACCCCTTTTGAGTTAATAAGACTAAGTCTTCTTCAATAATTTAGACTACATTTACTCTAATAGTCTTCAATATTTTCTCATTAGCTGAGAGTTCCACTAGAAGTCAAGGGTTATTTTTGCATGATGAGTCATGTATAAATCTATTGGATAAAATAACTTTATGATTTTTAATATAATTGATGATCTAACTTCTTCTGTAACCACCAACTCTCTTTATTTTTATCCTCCATGCCATTCCCAACTTGATTTCACTATAAAGACAAAGTTCTCATACCTTGAATCTAGATAGAGCCATGCCATGTCTAATTTAATTATATGTAGGTACCTTCTTATTGAATATATGACTATTTTGGAAGATAATAAACTTCTTCATTAATCACATATCTATCCCTATTTTAATATCTAACCATAAGTCTATATTATAGATTGAAAACCAATCTAATTTATTGGTTTTCATATAGTTATAATATCGATAAAAATCCTAAAAGTCACACATATTCCTTTTTGATCTTAATTAGGTCCAAATAGATCTGTTTTATCTTTGAAACTTATGGAAGCCAAGGAATTATTGTACTTAATGTTGAAAACACAATAAAATTGAGTCTATGTGCTTTGGATCCTCCAATAGAGGTCTCGACCAAGCTTCAATGGTGTTATTTGAATTATTTTCCCTAGATTGAATTTAGGTCAAATTTTCTCTTCATTGAAGTCCCTAGATTTCAAATTTTAATCTTGTCCATTGATCTCAATCTAGGCTTCTAAAAATGTGCCACCTCAAAAATGTTCATTCATCTATGGGATATTATTATTAGCTCTCCAATTTAACATGCTTATGTCACATGGTAGCCTCACATTTAATCTAAACTTGTTAACCCTTGAGCTCATAGACAACATATATATCATCTACATGACTCAATGCATGTCATTGATCTTGTTCAGTAAGATCAAATGCACACCATTGATCTTTTAACTCTCTATGATTATGATTCTTGACACCATTGTATTTAATCTTGAGATCCTCTAACTTGTTGACCTAGCTCACACCATTGGATCTTAGATGCAAGATTGAACATATGCCATTGAATATTTCGGACCCACTGATGTCATCAAGTTATTGCTTTCCATTATATCTCTATCATAATTTAATTTAGATTATTGATCTTTTTCTAGGCACTTTTTAACCTATTGAATACCCACATACTATTGATCTATGATCCAACCTTCTCAGATCTTGACACTTTTTATATTTGTATTCATCTTCAAGACATTTGAATTTAAATGGCTATTTGTTGAGGCCCAAATTTGACATTTGTGTGAATGTTTCACTCTTCTTATTCAACTTTCAATGCTTGTAACTTGAGATAGCAAGTTCATCAAGTCACAAAATTTGCATAAAATGTTCAAGGCATGAATAACATCATGCCCATGCAATATTTTAGCTTGAGAGGCTTTCTAAGTGAATCTATCAAATGCATAATCAAGTTGACCCATTCATTTTTGCATGACATGCCATGATGGTTTGGTCTCTCTAAACCTGTGTAAGTCATTTTTTGATCATCCACTTTATCAGGAGCTTTTTTCATCTTGATCAACCCATGCCAGGACTTCTAGAATTGATTCATCTAGGCAAATTTCCATATGTATGCCAAAATTTTCCAACATTTCTACTGACATCCTAGGGTTACATGCCTATTATGCAAGAGAATAGTAGTCTTGAAATGATCCATTGGGCATGGAGTCTTTACTCTAGTTTGACATATTGATATGAAGCTAAAACTAGTTGCCAACCTTTAGATAAGTCCTCTTAAAACAAAAAAGGACCAAAAGTAACAAAAAAAACAAAGTGCCCAAGACACTTATTGAAGGGAAACATAGAACATAATAGAAACTAGCCTAAATAAAGCAAGGACCACTAACCTAAGGAAATAGAGGGAAAATGATAAAAGGGAAGAAGACTACTGCTTGTGCTAATCAATTATTGAAATAAATCAAACTTATAAAAATTGGCATGCAGTGATAAACTTCCCGCTAGGGTCAAATGGAAATCTATTTAGTGTACCATTAAACTTTGAAGCATTCTTGCCTTTTTTTATAGCTCTCTTATGTAGCTAAGAGAAATTAAATGCTCATGTCTTCTTGGGGAAGCAACTGGTTCCTCTACTATCAATTCTAAGTACATGAATTGTAGACACGAGTCTAAGATCTAATCATACTCCTCCCAAATTCATGGATTTTTTAAAAAAATTCAATTTTTCTTCAGTCATAAACTTTTGATCATGAACATTTAGACCAACTTGATTTGTCTCCTTTAACATATCTATAAGGTTGAACTATAAGGGAGATGGATCTAATCTTGTGACTTCTTGGGGCCATTTGAGTTCTCTCTCAGCTTCCAAAAGTAGAGATATGTCCAAATTTTAAGAGAAAAGTTGATAACCATGTTTGAAAAGTTAAACATGTCATTGTCTGAGAGAAAAACTACTTTGTAATTAATGAAATCATTTTTCTCAACCTATAAGAGACTACATTTAGGTCAAGAATAGCCTAAATGAAAGATATTAAACAAATCTTAAGATTTTTTCTCATGAAGATGTAGTTCAATTGGATTTTATTCAATCTCAATATCAAAATCAAGCATATCAATTTCTTGACAACAATTATGAGGCTACAAGTCTACTTTTGATATCTTAAATTACTCAATCAAAATTGTTTCATCTTCAACATCAAGTTGATTGTTGAGCATATTCTCAAACTTAGCTTGTTCTTCACCTTCTTTTGTTTATTGGTACTTGTGTTTTACTACTTATATAAAATCTTATCCTTCATGATGAAAGGAAGATATTGATTCATAAAAGAACTCGTGGGAAACACATTTGAATTGTATAATTGGAGTGTCTTCATCTTGAATATCAACAACCTCCTCTTCATTAACTTTTTATTTCACTTGCATCTGAGCCTCTACCTCAACTTTATTTTCCACTTGTTTCATCTTTGCATCATTATAAAAGACTAAAACATGTTTGTCCTAGCTAAGAGGTGTCCCAATCATGATTTCTTATTCCTTGTCACTCAATTTACCTTCATTTTCTATTTCTTGAGCTGCATCTTCTTGATTTTCCTCATAAAGGAAAGGCTATTTCTCAAAGAGTGGCATATTAGACCCTTGAAAATATTTAGTAAGATGGGAAAGGTCTAAAGAAGTTACCATAAATACCTAATATTTCTCATGAATCTACTCTTCTTAGATTGCCTTCACCTCCTCTCTCATTTTTATTACTTCTTGAATGGATCTCCATGAAGGAAAGGATCTGGGATTTTGAGGGGAAAGGAGTGGAGGTTGAATGATCTATTTTTTGATCTTGACTTTAGTATCTTGGCTTATGCCTGGTTTTTATACTTTTTTTTTCTTGATTGTTGAATCTAATTCCAAGTCAAAAAATTAGATTTAGAAACCTTTGCTTTTGTACTTGTTCATTATATGGGTGGGAAATAACTTTATTGTTGTGTTGCCTTTGTATCTATTATTTAATGCTAAAGATGCTAACTTTCATACTCAATTTGCTTATCTAAATTAGTCTCAAAATAATATACCAAATGGTTAGATATATCTCCATATAAAAGTGAATTAGAAGTGTCTTGTATGACCTACTAAAAAAAATAGATATTAGTCTCCTCAACACATACTTGCTCATCCCCCTTTCTTTCTTGGATAGACTTCTAAGTAGGAAACTTAGGCAAGGTCTGAATGGACTCTTGAGGTTTATGGTAAATATTGGTTTGGCATTCATGAAGGGAAAAGGGTAGATATATGATAACATGATGATGATTATGATGACCTTAGGTTTCCTCATAAAATACTAGCCTTTATTCAATGTTTACTATTATACCACTAATGTCTAGAATATTAAAACTAAACTTTGAGTGAACCTGCCTTATGAAAGTTGTACATACCTCTTTAGCTTTCCATAAATTAGCTCTTATGCTTTGAATTTCATACTTAGAAATATCCTTTCTATAGCTCATCCTGTGTCTATGCATATCATCTCTTTATCATAGCCAAATAGAGTCTTTTTGAAGCTTGAGATGGATTGGTTTGGGACTTGATTGGGTTAATTAGTAGGATAACAAGATTCATGATGGTTATCATAAGATTGGTATAAGTTAACATACTTCTAGTAAGGCTTTGTACATGGTTGGTGATGCTCATCATAAGGCTGATAGAGATCATGGTAGGGATTAAATGGGTCATGAGGAGGGTAAGATACATCTCCTTGATAATAAAGATCATGAGAAACTTGATAAGTCTCATCATAGCTTTGATATAACTATGGGTAAGGATGATTAGGCTCATATGGATCATGAGGATTATGTTGGAACTACTAATATAGAAGTGAATGAGAGAGGTATCCATCATAGTTGTTCATATCAACCTCATATTTCAAATGAGATTCAAGAACTAATTAAAATTTTCAATGAGACATACCTAGGTTGCTTACAACTGGAATCTTTGATTTGGAGTTGTCATTGGTGTTAACTTGATTGCTTTCAAAAGTTGATTAGAGGATAAATGTACCAATAATATTTCCACTCTTTTAGATCTTGTCCCATTGGGAATGATAGAAACTATTGTGGCATAAATTTACACCCTTAGAGAGGGTTCTTTAGACTCTCTCCAATTGATCCATAATGTGGAAATAACCCTAGGCTATGGGTCACCTATGGTGGGGTTGAACCTCTAGAGAAAGTTGACTTCTTCTTGATGGATCACCTATACTAATGTTTGCACTAAAAAAAGGGTTAGAAATGGGGAAAGGGATCCTAATAAATCTAACAAGGTGATTCCTCAAATGGAAATTAGAACTCACACAAGCATGAAATATACATTGAAGAAACATAAGATAGTACTAGATCACACAATCTCAAAATATAGATAGTTACATAAGTATTTCATAAACTAGGTTCAAGAAGTCATGAATGAAGGCAAAGAGGAGTTCTAATACTCACTCAGATCTTGTATTAATGATAGAAATAAAAACTTAGACCTATAAATAACTTGAAGACACCTAGAAATGAGCAAGAAAGAAGGACAATGGGCATGGAAGATTTTCCTTCACAATTCCATCATGAAAAATATTTATTACACATAATTTAGAGGGGATAGATAGATAAAGAAAGTATTTATTACTTTAAGAGGTATTTTATATAAGTTTTGATAGGGTTTAACCTTATCAAATGAGAGTCTTTGCTCTTTCAGAATTGAGAGAATTTATTATCAAAAGTAAGAAAGTCATTCTAAAATGGAAAAGAATGAGAGGATGTAGGAGAAAGGGGAGAGAGAGGGGGATAATGAGTAATAAATGAGGTCTAATAAATTGTATAGATTCCCCACTACCTTTCTTGAGTGCTTATTTTTAGGGATTATTAGGGGTATCTTTGATATATTACAAGATATTTTCCTTTTGATTAGGCAAAACCCTATCAAACATTTATAAAAACAACCTCTTGAAGTAATAAAGACTTTATTTACCTATCTCTTGCCTTGGATATATTTTTGGTGAGTTATCCATGATGGCATAGTGAATAAGAATCTTCCTCATCCTTTATCCTCCTTTTTGACCTCTTTTAGGGTGATTTTAAGCTGTTTGTAGGTTTGGATTAGTGTTTTTTATACCATTGATGTAAGCTCTAAGTGAGTCTTATAACTCCTCTTTGTTTACATTCCTTGCTTACTGAACCTAGTCTATGAAACACTTATACACTTATCTTGATTTTGAGGTTGGGTGAGTTAGTATTATCTTGTGTTGATCTAATGGGTTCAAGCTTATGGGAATTTCCAATTTTTATTTGGTGCAATAGCTAATTAACCTTCTTAGGATCCCTTCCCCATTTTTAACCCTTTTCTCAATAGTAACATTTTTATAGGTGATTCATCAATAGGAATCCTACCTTCTCTAGAGGTTTAACCCCATCATAAGAGACCAATAGCCTATGGTTGTTCCCAAACTATAGCTCAGTTGGATAGATCTTGAAGAACCCTATCCAAGGGTATAAACTGATGGAATCATATTACTTTGAAAGAAAGAAATGAAATTAAACACAATCAACTGGGTCAATGAGAATGATCTAATTGAGATAGTCACTGTAAAACCTTTCACCAATGCTGGAAAATGAAAGTTTTTACAATACAACATACAATAAGTAAAGGGGAGTAGTTAACTTGAAAAATAAATGCTAAGTGGTGATCATAAATGTTTTTATATTATTATAAAGTGTTATTTTAAGTGAATGGGGAAGCTAGATAAAATTAGTGAACTAGAAATCAATCTATAGATGGTTTCAAGACATTTAAGTTGAAAGGGATCTATGTTGGCAATGGTACTAGCTTGGTATTGGGGAATAAACACTCACTTCACAAACTTGCAGTGATAAGGGTGTCAAGTGATTTTCCAATATATGCCATTAACCACATGTTTATATTTGGCCAAAAAACCAAGTCATGTTCTCCCTTAGTGATGAAATTCAAGTAGGTAGTCTTTGGAAAAACAAATGTTTAGATGCATTTTAAAATTATGTTATTTGGTAGTGTGTGAAAGAAAGAGGAAAATAGTGAAAATAAATTATATAATTAAAAACCACCTAATTAGACTATGTGATTTACTCTAAGCATGAAAAAAAAGTAAAAGTGAAAGTGTGAAGTAATTGCTAACATATAAAATTTAAAACATAATATAGAGTCAGTTTAGATGATAGTGTATGAAAACATTAAAAAATAAATCTGATAGTGTCACTACTATAATACAAAATCTAAATTCCTCAAGAACTAAGTTGAGCAAGTTGACCTAGTCTTTCGTACAGAAGATGGAATATAAAACTAGGTCGACCTAGTCGACCTAGTTTACTATATGATGGTAGTTTTAAAGACTATAAGCTTTGAAAATTAGAATTGTAAAGAATAAATAAAATGAGAGAGAGAGAGAGAGAGAGAGAGAGAGAGAGAGAGAGAGAGAGAGAGAGAGAGAGAGAAACCTTGGTGGGTTGGAATATGTTGAGGAATGTGAAATTTCTATTAATTTACCTTGAATGTTGGTTGTAAGTTCTACCAACTATGTCAATTGGGTTAACTTAGTTCTACAATTTCTTATTTGTTAAAGCTTGTAAAGATGACTATTGACCTAGTTAACGTAGTATGTTATATGGAATACTAAGTCAACCTATTTGACCTAGTTTGTTGTTTTCAAGATGAGTAAAAACACTATGTAGACGTGTTTGATATAGTAACCTATATCTAATGAAGACTTGACTAAGAAAAATAGAGTCATTTTTATGTGATTGTGTGTTAGAACTTTGCATAGAAGTTAGAAAATATACCAGCCTTATCAACCTCATATCATACATATAGAAAAATAATAAATAAAAGGATAGAAATGAAAAATGTGAAAAAAAACTTGGAAGGGTTAGATTCATGTTGAGTTCACCAAAATATATGCAATTATAAATGCATCAAATACATAAATAAATCCTAGCTCAAAGAAGATAGATCCTAATTACACTTTTGATTGGGGATACATTAGATAATAGGGAACATGACCAATATGTAGATCCTCTATACCTAATTAGGGGATCTCTTACCATAACAATAATACTAAGGAGGGTTTCATAGTGTTCAATCAAGAAAAAATATGTAATAACCCTAACTAAGTCATATGTTTTCATTTTCACTATACTACTAACAAGTAAAGCAAATAAATATAATCTAGTGTTCAACAAATCTTGCAGAACAAAGTGAGGGTAATAAACAACAAATGTAAACATGCATAAGAGACATATACTCATTTCAAAGTATACATAATCCTAAAACATGGAAGAGAAGTTAAAACTCATATCTATCCACTCTTACAAAGGAGGAATAATGTTAGGAATGCTTACCTTTGAAGATGAACCCCCTGAGCCTCAATGTCTCTCTTGGCCAAAGTGATTCACAAGATGTTGTTATGGTATGTGAGGATGATAAGGATAAATCACCTCTAAGACACAATCTATAAATGCATCTAAAATAATTCTCCACAAGATAAGATAAATATCTCTAAATAATGTATGAAACCTTAAGCTTGATCCTCAAGTAAAATGGTGGATAAGTATATGCATAATAACGTTTACTTATTGTCTTCTCTAAATAATGTAAAAATGATCTTGTATATATAGGTAAATTTAACCCTAATCTCTTTTAAAAATTTTGGTTAATAGGGTTGACCCAATCAACCTAGTATCATTATTGAAAAAAACTCAGTAGGTCACTGGCTAGGTCAGCCAAGAGCTAACCTAGACCCTAAATTGTTTTTACCAGTAAGAGTACAAGGTTGACCTAGTTGACCTAGTCATGTAAACTGTCAAAAGGGGTTTTAGGTTAGTAAAAGGGGTATGTAAGGTGGTAAATGATTGGATGAGCGTGTAAGGGAGAATAAAAAGCTTAAGGGAATAGTGTTTAAGATATAAGTGTGTAGATAAAAAATGGTAAATGGGATAACAATCCTATGAAGCACCAATGTTCTTCCCACCCCTTTCTTAGTGCACCCCTTAAGGCATGTACTCAGATATATTGAGACTTGATTGGTTCTTATAAGATAAAAATGTTAGTAATTGATAAAAGTTTGAAAATATTATGTGTATGTGGAATATACTATATTTGAATCTATTGACATAAATTAGAAATATGCAGCCTAAATATATATTATACCTAGTTGGTATAAGTTATACTTAATATACTTATTATTTATGTGATAAATAATATAGTTGATATTAATTCATACATTTGATAGACTAAATGTATGAATTTTGATTCTTCTTATGTTTAACATGTTTTATACCTTTTAGTAAGAAGTAATTTGTATGAATTTATTGGTTATATTTATATTAACCAAATCTTGCATTGTTGGTACTAACTAAGTACATACTTCAGTAGCTTGCTAGTATCACCAATGTTAGATGAAGGTAATCTAATCAAGTGGTGTGTATGAATTTGAATAATCCTAGAGATCAATAACTATTTGGAAACTTTGTCCAAAGTAATGTTTAGTTAGACATTATCATTTCATATGTATGATTTACAAGTTTCTATGATATCATGTTAGAACATATTTTATTTATGGTATATATCATTTATTAAAAATCTTATAGCACATAGGTACTATTTTGTTTCTATATATTTAAACACCATCACTATCTACTCATCTGTGAAGGGAGGGCCATTCCCTGATTAGGGATTGTGTGGGGGATCGATGGTTCGTGGTTGGTGTGTAAAAGTGCTTAGATGATGCTCTCCCTCCCCATAAAAGTACTTATTTGTTGAATACACTTGATATTACCATAAATACTAGAGTTTGGGGAATTCATTCTCTATGGAGCCTTGTATCTTGTATCTTATATTATATTTATTCCCTAATGAAATGTAATTATTTACTCATTGTACATTGACAATATTGGTTGTATGTGTTGTATTAGTTGTGGATAGGAAATTTTTAATAACTTTCCGTATTTAGTTATGGTTTGTTTCATATGATGTTAGTGATCAGTAACAAGTAGATGTTACATGCTTATTTTATATTTAACATACTTAGAATGCTATACTCAAATCAATAATTAGATTTTTATGGTGAAATATAATGAAATAATATATTGATTAAATTAAAAAATATATATCACATTATTCTATGTCAATCCCAGTGGGGATGTTATAATAATGGATCAAGGTACCTTTAACATTGTGATAATAAATGATCTTATATCGAAAGACATTTGAAATATTGTTTAAGAATTTAATTATTTTCTTAGTAATCATTATGTGGAAATAGAATGATGTATTTATACCAAGACTCTATTGAATGGTGATAGCCTCAATGTGTCAAATAAGTGTATATTATGGTTGAATAGAATGTTGGGACTTTATTATTTGGATAAAAAAGGTGGAATCATAAGAACTTTGTGCAGATGAAAAATATAAGATAAAGAATCAAGTGAATCAACAATATAATTTTGATCTCATGGGATAGGCCTGATGGTAAAAGAAGCAAGTTATTTGGTAAGGGTAGTGATTATTTGATGATAAGCAATAAGATTTTCACTTTTATATTGATAGTCACCGTTAACCTAGTGGAAAATGAGTTAAAATCACCCAAAGCATGCAAACATGAAATACATAAATCAAGGGTTCCCATTATGCCTATGATTAAGGCTTCATATTCTACCATATTATTAGAGTAATGAAATGTAAGGTAAAATTCCAAAGGAATAATTTTAGAAAGAAGACTAGTAAGGATACATCTTGCCCTAGCTCCTTAAAGGCACTATTGAAAGCATGTACGAAATTCATGATTGAAAGCATGTATTTGAGATAGAGTTTCAAAATAATGATGAATATATAAGTCTCATTATTGAGCTTGGGCCATGATGTAATTATTTTTATAGGTTGGAGAAATCATACATGCTTGACATGAAGGAGGAATTTCAGAAGGGGAGATGCCTAGATCACTAAATTTATGGGGATACATGATTAAAGGTTCTTGTAATAATTTGACCACTCCATAATCATTGCATGTTAAGTCATCTTCTATATAATAGGCTTATTAATCATTGCATGGAGGGTTAAATAAATGATCTCATCTATGATAGGAATGGTGTGATCTTAAGAAAATAAAGGATGAATCCACTCTAATATCTAAGGAGGTAGATTGGTAGTGTTGTAGTTATTTTACAAGTAATTAGGTTCATCATCATCTAAATTAGCCAGAGTGACATATAAATTTGGATTCATGTTGATGAATTCAAGTAAGGGAGCACTATTGATTATTGAAATGATGGGAATATGATATTGAGATTTGGGATTCAGAAGTTGAATACTCCAAGTGTTAATATTGGCCTCATGTTTATATCTTTTATCATTAGGAAGGAATTTGATACATTGGCTACTGAAAGAGGCAATATCCCTCATTCTATGAGTCCATGGGTGTCTTAGGAGTATGTTTTAAGATAAGGATAAATTAAGGACCATAAGATTAGTTAGAATGGACTTAGGTGCAATTATAAGATGGATTAAAATATAACCAAGTGGGATTTTATTAGTCCTTTCAAATCCATGACATGTTAGGTAGGTTTGCTTTGATGATCTTTATTATAGACAAGTTATTGGATGAGCCCTAAAGATGCCACATTAATACCAGACCCTCCATTTAATAATACTATTTGAATGATGGTAATATTAATGGCTATGTTAATGAATACGAGTAGATCATCGACTCAAAATATGATCTCATGATTAATTATGTCTTCTTCAAGGAACTCTATGGAGGGTTTTGAAGAAGGAAAAATTTATTCAATGGTATGCACTTCATTTGGTTGAGGTTCATGAGAAAGTGATTCTTCTTCTATGGAAGATGGATCTTCAACTTATTTTAGTATTTACATGAAGAACTTGAGATGATAAGGGGAAGTATGAAATAACTCCATAAGAGGTATTTTTCAAGGCACAAAGTTGATTTCTTATAAGAAGTTCCAATAGGATTTGGAAGAAGAACTAGCATGAGGTTTAGAAGGTAAATTATATTTTGGAGGAATATAAGTGTTTAGGGGTTTGGAAGGAGGATATGGTTCCTCATTAGTTTCTAAAGCTAGGTGAGTGGTATTATCTTTGAGGAATTTCTCTTTTAAATATGGTTTTTTAGGTTTGGTAACGATATCCTTTTGAGATATTTTTCATTGATAATTAATCTTACCCACATTAATATATAGCTAATTATTGTAATATTGGTCATAGTCAATGTTAATGGGACAAACATCCTTTTTGTCTTGTTGAACATTAGATCTATGAAAATACTTTTGGTTATTAGAAGAAGAATCTTTAGGAGATTGTCATTTTTGAAAAGTGGTGTTGTAATCTTGATGAAGGATTTGAATCATGGCTTCATGATTGAATGAATAACCAATAATATAGGAGATAAAAAAACTAGTAAGCCTTGTACATGTTTCATTTAGAGTGACCAATGATATCAACAAAATTTATTAAGATCATACCATTTGGGAGGATTATTGAGATAATAAATAGTTTAGAGGGTGATATAAAATGTTTCATTTGATGCATAGTTAATGGTGTGTGAGAAGATGGGAGATTGTCAAATTTGGTGAGTATTTCAGTTATTTCATTAGTGAAATGTTGAAAATATCATTTAGGTAATTTGATATTAGGCTCAAATTGTTTCATTAATAATTCTTGATGCTTGGCTTGGTCAAGATCTTCATTGAGCATTTGAGGGGAAATTTTTTAAACCTTATCCTAAAGATAAGGATTTAAGGTATTTATAAAGATTTTAAATAGATTATCATTAGTCATGGTATGATAAACTTTGTGGGAAAAAAAATTCCATCACTTGATAGAATCATAAGCTAATTTAAAGAGAGATTACTTAGCTTTGATGTAATGGCTAAGGCAATTTTGGGGAAGATCATTGTATTGAAACTCTTTAACTAAAGGATTGAATAAATCCTCTAGTTTTCATATGTAATGTTGGGGAAGTTGGTTATACCATTCTAATACATCTCTAGTGAAGGTTTTAACTAAGATTTTAGCTATGGTGAAAGTATTTGTCTGGATCCATTCCTTATAAATATTGTCAAAGGTCTTGAGGAAAGATGTAGGGTCTTTAGTCCCACCATCATAATTAATAGTTGGAAATATGTTACCAATATCAATATATACAATGAAAGGGGATAAGGGCTCATTTTGAATGTTTTGAAGCATCTTTTTGTTCATGATAGGTTGGGGAATGGCATTCCTTATGACATATCTAAGAGATGGAGGAAAAAAGCTTTATTTATCTTAAAGGAGAAGACCAGGAGGATGGTTAGCCATATTGATCAAATGATGTTGTAATTACATCATCTGGGAGGTATTATATGTTTCATTATGTTCATTTATTGCACTATTTGTGCAAGAATTTAGGTTGTATCAATTGGTGTGTTGGTCTTTATAGGAAGATTCTCCAAATTTTTATTATGGGGATGGTTGTTATGTGGTGGATAAATTATGGGGTTTTTAGATAAACTTATGTCAATTAACCCCACATTATGATGAGATGATTCAAGATGGGAATTGTCTTGATAGGTGTGGAAAGGATTTGATCCACCTAACTTATCTTGTTACGTGATTTGAACCATGTTTCAATCCAAATAGGATAGAGGGTAAAAATTACTCCAAGAGTGAGGATTCTCTTGGGAGGTAAAGAAAGGAATAAAGGATCACCCTATATAGTGTCTAAATGTATTCTAGTTGTTAAAGAAGATTCTGATAGGGGATTTCATGATGCTTGAGGAAAGAAACATAATTTAAGAAAAAAGGAAAATCAGGGATAAAGTCATTTACATAGAGAACAAAGTTAGCCAAACAAATAACATGGTCAGACAAAAAATAATAATTTTGTCCAATAGGTACATAATCAACTAAATTTATAGGGTACTACTAAGATACAAAATAAAAAATACACAATCATATGGGTCGATAGTGTACTATAGATAGGAAGGTGAAAAGTAGTATGTAAGATATTGTATCAAAAAATATGATAATGTTTTCAAATATGGGATTATTTTTAAAGATAGTTTAAATCAATAATGAAATCAAAACACACAAACAATTGGATCAATTTGATTAATCTAATTGTAGCACACAACATAGACCTTGCACCAACATTGGCCAATACAAGTTTTATCATACAACATATAATGATCAAAGAGCAAGTAATAACTAAAAATTAAATAATTAATAATTGGTCACATTAAGTATAATTATATTATAATATAGTGTAATCTTAGTGTGATAGGAAAGTTGGTTGAAATAGGGAACTAGAAAACACTCTAAGGCTAGTTTCAGGAAGTTTTGGATGAAATGGATATATATTAGTAATGGTATTTTATTGGTATTGGGTTCTACCCTCTCACTTCATAATCTTTTAGTGATAAGGGTGTTGAGTGATTTGCCAATATATATCATTAACCATGTATTTATACTTGGCGAGTTACTCTAAGCATGTAAACAACTAGAAATGAAATGTGAATTAATTACTAGAAACTAGTTGTTAATTCATTGATTAATAATAATATAGAGTTAGTTCAGAAGATACTATATGCAAATAGTATAGAATAGAGTCAACTAGGTCACTACTATTCTATAGAATCAAGGTCTTTAAGAATAGAGTCAAACATGTTGACTATGTCTCATAGACAAAAGGAAGACTACAAAACTAAGGTGACCAAGTCGACCTAATTTGTTATAGGGTTAGAGTTTTAAAGACTATTAATTTATGAAAAATAGAACTAAACAAAGTACTAAAATTATATAGAGAGGAAAGAGAGGAACCTTGGTGAGCTTGAAGATGGTTAAGATTGAAAATTTTATGTTGAAATGCCTTAATTATTGGTTTTAAATTATAAAAATTGGGTCAATTGGTTTGAACAAATTCTAAAAAATCCTACATGCTGAAGAAAAAAAAGGAATAGGGTCGATCTATTTGATAGTGTTTATTGAACTGTATGTTGGTAGAGAGAATTAGAAGATAAAGTCAAGTTTTTTGATAGTGTTTGCTAATATGGGACTAAATAAGGGTACTTTGTTGACCTATTCGATCTAGTAACCTGTAGCTAATGAAGATCCATACAAATAAAACAAAGTCATTTTGAAGCACCTGTGTGTTAAAACCATGCACATAAAGTTAGAACTATACCAACTAGTTTGATATAGTATTATAAATATGGAAAAATATGATAAAATGATAAAAATGATGGTGTGGAAAAAAACTTACAAGGGTTAGATTTATGTCAGGGTCAACAAAATGTATGCAATGGAAAATGTAGCAGATCTATAAATCAATCCTAACTCAGAGAAGATAAATCCTACGTACACTTTTGATTGAGGATGCATTATATATTTAGGGTCATGACCAATATGGATCTACTAGACCTAGCCAAGAGATCTCTTACCATAATAAATTCAATAGGGAGGGTTCCAAAACCTCCAATCGAGAAAAACTATGTAATAACCCTAACTAGGTCCTCTGTTTTCATATTCACTAAACTAATAACAAGTAAATTAAAGTATAATTTAGTGCTCACCAAAGCTTGTGGCACAAAGTGGGGGTTAGTAAACATAAAATAAACATGCATAAGATAATCTTAATTAAGTTATGTATAGGTAAAACCTAATGCATAAAGAGAATAATATATTCAAAGGCCATTACTTATGTTACTTATATCTACTAAAGAGAGGAGAAAATTTAGAGATACTTACCTTGAAGATGAACCCATCGAGACTCAATATCTCCTTTGGCCAAAGTTGCTTTGTAAGAGGTTATTGTGGTATGTAAGGATCACTAAGAAAGCCCAAAGCATCCAATACTTTAAGTGGTGGTATAGGGATAAAAATCATAAAAATCACCAATGGTCTACCCACCCCTTTCCTAGTGTACCCATTAGGAGTGCACTTAAGAGTTTGAGACTCAACAAGTTACTGAAAGAGATAAAGCATCAATAATTGATAAAAGTTTGAAAATATTATGTGTATACATATAGGATAAACTAAGTTACCAAATAAAATATATTAATTTACTTGGTGTGTGAAAATGAATTGATTTATCATTCCTTAAGACATACAAATATTAATTATTGCAACTCTAACCATGGGGCTACTGAGTTCTACTTTGTAGATGTTTACTTGGATATTGCTCCATTATCATCTAGGAATCTATATCCTTGATGGAGTTACCTCTGATCCCACTCAAGGCCTTTATTTACTTCTATTCAGGCATCTATATATATCCCTAGTAAAGATTTCTTGAATCACCTAAAATGAATTTTTATGGAATTGATTTTTCTTTTCATTTTATTATATCAGTTCAGGGTTGGGGACCACTATGTAAAATGAAATATATAACTATAAATTTTTCACCATAGGTATTCAACATAATAAGATCACCTGAATAACCTTAGAAACTTATTTAAGATATGATTTTGTGTTTGATTTCAAGAGGATACTTTCAATGGTCAACTAGATCTACCCAACCTCATCTAAAAAAGAATAAATTTAAAACACATACAATAATCAAATAATTCAAAATTAGCTTAGAAATAAGATTTAAAATAGTAAAATAACTCAATAAACACCTTCAAAAATAGTTTACTTATTTTATCTACTCACATGGCTTTCACTAAATCACTTTTAATCAATAAACATAGGAACCATAGGGAAAAATAATTTGGCTTGACCGAGGGATAAAAGCAAAAAAAATCGAGAAAATAGACAAAAGTAAAACAAGAAAGAAATCAAAGAACAAATAAAAAAATGAAAACACTAAAACAAAATAAATTTATTTTTTAAACTACACTATGATAATTCAATCTTATAATTAATAGTTGAGTAATTATCCATTGATAGGAAATGGGACATACACACTAGCTATACACCATAAGTGGAAAAATTTCTCATCAAGTATTTTAAAAATTTGTAAGGGTCTTAGCCAAAGGGCATCAAATTCTCCATTTTGACCCCTTCTTCATGATCCTTATGCCAAATAAGGATTAAATTAAATATTTGAAAGGATTAGGTTTTGGCTCTTTTGTCAAACCAACATTTGGAAAAACTTTGATGCTTACTAAAGTGAAACAAAGTTACAACATGTTTATCTTCCAAATTCATCAATTTTAGAAGATAGGCCTTTGTCTTGTTATCAATTTATAGGTAATCCTTCATTTATTGCAAGGTATGTATCCTCATATTTATAGGAAAGATGGGATATTGGAAATACACTAGATGATATTGGGAAGTGCCTAAATAATAATTAATCTTGGTCTAAATATACTATAATGCAAATTTTGAAACATTATGATAGTCCCTAAGATTATTTTCCAAGATTATCTTGATTACGCCCAACAAGTTCTTATTCATTTATTTAGCTAACCCATTACCTTGTTGATAACAATTAGATGCAAATTTATGTACTATATAATTGTTATAGGCCCACTTAGTAAATTTTAGTGAAGAGAATACATGACCATTATCACACTAGAATAAATGGCATACCATACATAGTGATATTTTAGTCCCCCAAAAATCTAACCACTATTTCATTCAAGTAATTATTGAATGCTTTGGCTTTAGTCCAATGTGTGTAATATTAAATTGTAGTAATTATAAAATTATGTCCATATAAGTAATTATAATTAATGTCACCCATGAAGTTGAGTACCCATTTTGAAGTTTTCCTAACCTCTATGATTGAAGCAATGGAAAATTTGGGGTGCATTCTTAATGTGCATCTACTTGAGAGGTATGCAAACTTATCACATGATAATGTACATCCTTAAAAGCATGTGGCTGGTAATATCCCACTCTAAATATTTGAATGAGTGTAACATTTCTAGAATTGTGGCTAGTTCCATACTTCCTATGGAAGTCTTAGAGTATTTGATTTACTTCTTGTTTGTTTATTCACCTTAAATATATGCCTTCATGATGTATTATTTATAGTATGCTTTATTTGATCATGAAGTGGCCACTCTATAGATGTAGTTATTTTATTTGAGTTGAGTTTAGATGACTAGGAAAAATATTTCTTAATACATAATAGATGATGTCCTTGTACCAATAATTAGTAGTGATGCCTTACACTACATAATGTTGGAAAACAATTTTTTGATCAACTTTTGCCATGGTTTTGTTGAGTTATTTACCTCTAATAATATTTATGGTTTTCAATTCTAATTTGAAATCTTGTAGGATGGTCATATATTTCCCACACCATTCACCTAACTCATTTTGCATCAACATTGAGTTTACAATTAAATTGGCCATAATTAAAAAATACTTTATTACATAGGATGTAGTGTCTAATCTTTTGACATATTTGATTAAGGAAACATATTTTTTATTGAGGGTTGAGTACATAATTTTAGAATTTTTGTGTGGGGAAATCATGAAAGATACATGTATCTCATCCATAACTTATTTTCTTTGTTTCAGGACTACAACACTTGAATTCTCTATATTGAAGGATTAACTGAATAATGTCTATGTATAATCTAGATCAATCAGAACTAGTGTGTTCATGGTTAAATTATTTATTTGTATGAATTTTGTTTGTGATTTAGGGGTTTATTCAATATTTACATATTATTGATCATGTTCTTTAGTGTCATAACTATCTCTATGAGTCTTGAAATTAATTTCCTCATGAATTTGATTTTATCACAAAATGAATTCAGTTCCTTCTTAATAGGTATTGGGATCTTTAGGATTACCTTAGATCTATTGTGGTCTATATAAATACACATTTATGAGATTATGTGACCCAAAAATTTTCCTTTGTTTACTAAAAGTATTAATTTTTTGGATTTAAGTAAATATCAGGTTCTCTGCATGTTTGTAACACCACTCTCAAGTCCTTTGGATGGTTAGCTCAGTGTTAATTTAATAAAATCATGTCATCCATGTAGATGAAAATGAATTTTATAATGAGATCTTTGAATGTAATGTTTATGGACCTATGGAAATTTCCACCCATATTGATAAGACAAAATGATATTCTACTGTATGTGAATGTACCCCACTTCACTATAAATGTTGTATTTATTTTGTCTTAATAATAATTTATCATATCCTAAGTAACCATCCAAAAATGACATAACTTGGGAGCCATTTACTCTTTAAAATACCTCATCTAGTAAAAGAAGTATATAATTATTCTTTTCTAAATGATTATTGAGGTTCTTAAACTTCACGCACAATTAGATCTCTCCTCTCTTCTTTTGCATTAGCACAAAAATGACTACCCAGGTGGAGTGCCAGCCATGATATATTATCTTCACTAAAAGAAAGTTTTGAACTTATTAAAATATTAGAGGTTATAATATTAAATTAATAGGTCTTTACTTTTGGTGAAATGGTTTGACACTAGGTTTCAAAAGGATAATATTTTCAAGGATGGAGATGTTTAAAACCTTCAAATCTTCATAAATCCATGCAATAGTATCCTCAAATTATTTCAAGGCCTTCAAAAGTTATTTCTTCTCTTTCGTAGTGTAGGTAGTACGTAGAAGCATAGGTCTTGATTCATGGGGAATAACTCTGGTAAGTGTCACCTTATATTTCTCACCATGACAGTCTATGTAGAATATCCCTTCCACTGAGATCATAAATTTTGGTATGGTGTTAGTTTTAAATTTGAGGGCCCCTTCTTCATCTAGCTTGAATTCCTATCTATCATTCTCATTGATAATCTTGTATTCAAATATGTTAATGCCGGTGATGAAATTGATAATATGTTGGTCATCATTAAAGATTTAGAAGTTATTGATCTTATCTAAAACAAAAGGGGTATAGATTAACTCTATCAAAAATCTCCTCAATCTAGAATTAATAATTGGTTCTGCATTACTTTCAGTTAGTTCCAATGCATTTGCCATTTAATTATTTCTTCATTACAATGTCTAGGTGTTGAATGCATGTAATTATTCTATTAGGTTCCACACTTTGTTTTAGTATTTTTAAAGGCACTTGTCATTAAAATTAATAGTGGTTTATGTCTTGTTTTAAAAATATTTATTAATCTCTGAACACTCTTAATCTATTGACTTTCTTCCTTAGTGCAAACTAGAGGCCATGCACTAATGCTTCATATTTAGATAGATAATTCATGCATGATAACTATAATAAAAAAGATTCAAAATATGACCTCCCTCTTGGTTTTATAAGTTTAATCCTTACACCACACCCATTTTTACACTTATACCCATCAAACTTCAAGACCCATATGTGGCCTTCAGTTGTGTATAATGGAATCTAAAGGTGGGTGCTACCAATATGTGGATCTCTTTATTTCTTTCCTAAGTTTATAACATAGGGACACTTTGTTATTCTACTAAAAATGATATTTTGGCCTAATATTTAGTCATTAAGGTAGGCATTGGTCTATGATAAATGGTAATATTTTATACCTCTAGGCCTTAAGACAATTGGTTCTCATAGGGAAAACCATTCTTGATATTATTGTATGATGAGGTAACAAAATGAAATAGAAGAAATTCGAGTTCATTAAGGATATATGTCTTATATAGTTGATTGATTATTTTTAATTTAGGTCCCTTTTTCACAATTATAATGTTAATGAAAAACTTCTTATAGGCTTGTGTTTCTTTCTCAAGGGCATACACTCCTAGTTAAGACTCCTCGAATAACATATCATTTGTCTTATTATACTCCATGATCATCTGGGCCATATTAATTTATATCTCAATTTTTACCTAATTCATCATACCTCACCATGGAATCCATGTATGGGATAAATTATTTTCCATGTACCCATTAAGTATCTTGGACCAATCTTAATTTAGAATCATCATGTATACCTCAAGAATGTTGACCACCTAAATGTTGATGAATTGTTGCACCTTAGGATCAAAGACTAGCTTCCAGCATATGAATTTGGTTGAGGAGCTCACCTTATCACCTTAACCCTTATATTATTCAACTGAACTACCTTTATTTTTATATAGAAAGTGTCAATCTTAGTTGTTAGAAAATGGCATAAGGCATTACATTATATCAATCACCTGAATCCACCAAATTTTTTGTCATTTTTTTCCAAAAATTTTGATTGTTAGAATAAAATGAGTTTTAATTTTTTGATTATATAAAATAACATAGGCATCATTTGTGTCATTAGCCTATTCTTTCCTAGCATCAAAAACTATTTAGCAACAAATCCTTTTGATTATATATTTTGAGAAACTCAAACATTGTTATGTTTGACTTAGTTTTTTTATGTCATCACTAATGTTGTACCCTAATTTTTTTAAATATAGTGATTTGTAATCTTTGGGAGGTGTATCATTCTTCCTAGGCTAATATTAGGTATAAGGTCTTTTATGTGGGTATGTGTTATTACTTGAATCTTCATCAGATGGATTATGAAGGTTGTTTAGAGGAGTAGAGATTATCAAAGAATTTGACAAATTACTCCTCAATTGATAATTATTACCCCTTTATAACTATTTGAATGCATGTAATTCTTCCAAATTATCCCTGGGCTCATTATCACTCTCAAAAGTAATCACATAGGTATCCAAAACCATTGCATTACTCAGGTTGTCTCCACTTACACCTAATTTAATATTCTTTAGTAGAAGGAATAGTTAGAGGTTATTCATCTCCTTTTATAATATGTTTGATTCTAGTGCAAACTGAGCATAATCAATCTCCTATTTTTTTAGTCTACACCAAGTGGGTAAGGTTAGGTATGCCATGCTAATTGAGTTAGATGCACTATTATTACTCTAATTAGTGTTGTTAAGGGGAATAGACACATTTCCATTATTAGGCTTAGTGTTTCATTTCCTATTATTCCTTTGGAAGTTTTAGTTTCTATTATATGGTGTGTTATGTGTAATTTAGTTAGTTTTTCAAGGCATTTACCTCCATAAGTTAATGATATCATTAGTCATTCTCTAGACTATTTATTATAAATTGGATACCTAAAAATTAATAGTGGTTTTTTGGTTACATCTTACTTGGGGTGGTGGGTTATATATTGGTGTTTTAGAATTTATAAATGAAGGGGTAGATAGATGCTGATGGTTAGGAGAAACATGTTACTCAAACTAAGAATCATATAGTTTATATGTAATGAGGACAAGTTTTTGATTTTTAGGCTAATACAACACATGATTAGGAGGTAGATAGGGATGATTATTTATCATGTGATTTAAGGGTGATGGATTATAAAATGGGTTTGTTCTTGAATACATGGCTATTAGAATAGGATTTGTTGATGTAGGTTTTATGCACACCACAACATAATGAGGTAGCATCTAACATTTTAGGATCTAAATGGAGGTAAATTCCAATCTAGGGCATGAGTTACAGGTATGTAGTTTTTGACAACCTATTGATGAAGTAGCTTGTAGGTAATGTAGGTTGTTGACAAGGTTTTTGGATGGAGGTGTGGTTCCTAAAGGGTAGTGAATCTCTATGTGAGTTGGGTGGATGGTTTCATTCTAATATAAAGTGGGTAAGTATAAAAAAGCTCAAAAAAGGATGGAAGGGTAAGGTATAAATGAAGGCTCTACGGTTTTCAAGAACTAGTTCCAAGGATAGTTTCTAAAAGGACAAGTACTCTCAGAACCTATGCCTATTTCTATCAATAATTACACACACAATCAAACATGGTTAAGAATTCTAAGGGGATAATAATGTAGGAAATTAATAGGCCTCAAACAAATGTTTTTCCTTTTAGGGTAGTTATTGCACACTCTTAATTAGGATACTATAGCTTGGGCTACTGAAGAATCTGAGGTAGCTATTACACATGCACATAAAACTACATCAAAGAAAGCACTCCAAATTCAAATTTATGACTAAAACAACTTGACTATCTTAACCAATATATTTTACCAATATTTTAATAGCCATTACACTTTTATAGATTAGTAAATCAATCAAAATGATCAATAATCCATTCACAGCGATTGTACACTAAAAATTATTGATACATACAACCAAAGACGTAATATCTAATTACACAAAAGTTGGAAAGAAAATACACAAACACATTTGTTGAAGATCAAAATTGATGTTGCTCTTGTAATCAAAATTCTATGAAAAAAATATAAGATGGATTACATTTTTTTATATAGACTTGGAGAAGGGGTTACCTCATCATCCAAGTTCATACAAGGTCATTACATGTGATAGTCAAAACTTGAGTTCTAACTGTGGTTGAGAACCGTATAAGAGTCTACTTGTAGTTATCAGTTTAAAATAGTCTTTGCAAAATCTATACAACATGTGCATGTGTACAAAGATAAAGGTAATTTTTGTATAATTATAGCTTGATTTACATTCAATCTTTAAAATATATGCACCATTTACAAAAATATTCATGCACAAAGTCTTAGACTTTTATAGATTATGAAAACAACCTATTAAATATTTTTAGATTAGCCAACTTCAAATAAAACTCAGACATATGTCCAAGACAAGTACCTCTTTACCAATGTTTTAAAACTAATGACATTATAAATAGTTGTGACTAATCTAACTAAATTATATGCTACATATCACCTACTATAACTATAACCTTCTCTTGTTTGGTTACCAGATCCTTAGTTTCATATTCACCTACATGTTCATATTCCTAATCTAGATTAACTGTGAGACCCAATAGTTATTGATAAATATATATCAAGTGTCAAAATATATACATTCTCTATTTATATCATTATGTTTGTTGCCTTTTGAAATATGATTGTTGCTTTTAGGACATGTGTCAAAACTTGATTGAGTCTAGATCTTTAAAAAGTGCACTATCGATCTCACACCATTAAATCTTTTGCATGATGAAATATGAGTGTGACATTTGGTATATTTGTGGCCTCTATGCTCTTTATAGTCATATCTCAAAAAAATTATGCCAAGCAGAAGTCTTTCGCTAGTTTTATGACCTTTGAATTTTCCATATTGATCTTGCATCATCGATCATCTATGCTCAAGTTAATGTGGTTCATAGATCTTAGTGTCTTGACTCATTAAATCCTATGAACTTGACACTTATCACATCCTAATTATTTTGAAAATTATCTATCAATAGTACATCATCAAATTAATTGTAAAGATTAATGTTAGCCATTGATCTACATGGGCCCATTAACCTTTGATTTCAAAATGTCTAATTTATGAGATTAAATTTAACATCCATACGACTATCAATTACATTCTCATGAATTTAAATGATGTCCATGTGACCATCATAATTTAATTCCCTATTATTTTCTTTCTACTCTTAAATTTGACATTCATGCGACTATCAAAGACGCCCTCACAACCATCAATGACTTCATACGATCATCATAATTTAAAACCATGTCATTTTATTATTGATCTTAAATTTAACATTCACATGATCATCAAATATGTCCTCATTATTTTCAATTATTTCCATATAACCATCATAACTTAAACCCATGTCTTTTATCTTTGAACGTAATTTTGACATTTACACTAATGTCAAAAATGTCCACACAACCATCAAATAGACTTAACTCCCTATGAACTAGACACTTGTAATTTCCTATTTCAATCTACTCTACAATAATAAATGAAAAGAGGAATTAACATATAATATTTATTGACTATATGGGTGCCAATTAGTAGCTCCATGGGGATTTTGGTCAATTAGACAAAATATCCATGCAAAAAGCCTATAGTATTAAATGTTTTAGGGAAATTATCATGGGTAAATTGTTTTGGTATTATCATGTGGGGGATTTGTTTAAGTGGGAAAAATTCCCATGGAAATTAGGTCTAAGGGAAATTCTATTGGGCAAAATGGTTGTGGCAAAAAGTCCAAAGGTTCTATTTAAAATGTTTGAAGCATCTATTCAAAAAGTTTGAAGGGTGTATTCAAAAAGTCCAAAAGGTCTATTCAAAAAGTTTTAAAGGTCATTTTTATCAATTAAAAATACAAATGATCTACTTATTAGGATACATTCCCATGACAAAGTACCGAAGGATAAATTCTTTAGGGCAAATTAGTTTGATACAAAAATCCTGAAGGATCTAGTGGTCATTTCAAAAAGGCTAAAGGGTAGGTCCATAGGGTAAGATAACCATGATAATCATCCCAAAGGGTAAGTGCAAAAGGTCCAAATGGTCTAATTCATATGGTACATTTCAATGGGTACTGGGCCTAGGGAAAAATTCCTAAAGGGTAAGTTTGGTAAGGCAAAGGATCAATGCAAAAAGGTCGAAGGGTAGGTCTATTATGTCAAACAAAATGTTTGTTATTATTCTAATTCTATCAGGGGAATTATTTTGAACAAAATGTCCACAATAATGTCCCCAAAAAGAATAACTCCATGGAAAAAATCTTGAATTATGCACATTTTCATTGGACAAAATTTTTGAGACACAAAACCTATAGTTTATTTTCATTGAACAAAATGTCTGAGACAAAACTTCTAAAGGAATTGGTCTAGGGAAAAAGGGCTGAAATAATTAGTCCAAGAAAAAATTCCCAAAGGATATGCTCATAGAGATTAATTTCTAGGACACAAGTCTTGAAGGAATTACTTTAGATGTAATAGTTCTTAATAAAAATAACCTGAAAAAGACTCTTGAAAGGTATAAAGTTAGTCAGTGAAAACACAATACCAATGCTAGTTTGCAAAAATATGAAAAGGCTAATAATCAATCTTCTCCCAAAGTTTGCATAAACATATAGAAGAGGGGCTCAAAGTCAAGACTATAATCCAGAAAATGTGGGTCCCCATTTCCCTATGTAAAAAGGGGGTATGTTAGGTACAACAAATGGTGACTCACAAGGAAAATACTCTTGAGTATTCAAGAACCTAGAACTCCGATTAGAAATTTTTAAATAAATCATGAAGTGTGTCATAGAAGAATACTTAAATCAAAAACTTGGAAGAGAATCCTAAGTGCATTCATATAACATACTTGCCTTCTAATTTCTTGGATTTGTGTGTGTCAAAATGTGTAGTTCATTTAACCCCTATTGTGATGATTTTTTCAAAGGCTTGATGAAGCTGTAGGTTTCATTCTAGTATCTATTAAAACACAAAACAAGGGAAGCCTAGGCATTTCTCTAATACTATCCAAGCATCCATATCCCTAAAAATGATAACTTAGGCTCATTCTCTTCTTATTCCATTAGTTTATTTTGATCATTATGCATGGTACATTGACCTTATTTCATCATGTGAGCCTTTTGATTTCCTTTAGATTTTATTTTGCTCTTTTGAACTCATTGGTTCTTTTCTTCTTTTGTTTTTTTTTTTAATTAATTTTTTTCTTGAATGGAAAAGAGAAGAGATAGAACCCTTGTGATTTGGTATAATTATAAAATAAAACATTACTATAACATTTATGCTAGCTACACCTATACCCAAAATTGTCATTTCCAATAGGTATTTAATGTGATAAGCATTTGATCAAATAAAAAATATATTTTTTTTTAAATTTGTATGAATTAATCTAAGAGAAAATTCCACGTGTTTGGTAAAATTATTCAATTGTGACACCATTCAGAATAATCCATGATTACATACCTTCATCTTAGAGACTCAAAAATACCAAAATACACCTAATCTGTAAACTAGTCCCAAAGTGTCAATATTTTAATTTTCCCCTTTTCTAAAATCCATAATCTCATTTGGTTTGGATCTTTAGCTTAGTTATAGTTAGATCAAACATAATTTTGATCATCAGATAAATTAAATAATAACTAATCTAAGAAAGAAAGTAACATAACTAAGAAATCACTAAAATCTAATCTAGAAAGCAAGAAACTAATCTATGAAAGTAAGAAACTTAATCTAATGAAAAAAAATGATATAAAACAAGAAACCTAACCTACTCCTACTCTTACTCTAAATAAAACCCAAACAAGATGGGGCATGGATTTGGAAACTTTGTTTGGTATGTTTCTCACTCTTTCGTAATAACAAGGTTTTCCCCATTAATGTTTTGAGATAGGTAGGGATGTCCTTGTATTCATTTAGTAGAATCTTAAGCCTTTCCCTAATATTTTAGAACAAAAAATTAGGGTTATTCATTTGGATATCCTAGACACAATAAATAAATAACTCATCCAAAGTGTCTCTTGAAATGGATATTAAATCTAACCTATAGTCTTGAAACTCATTGTCTTCTATAAACTCATTATGGGGAAGGTCCACAAAGATAGAATTAGAATCATAAGTACAATCATGGACAACATTTTCCTCAAAAATGTCATCTAAACTCTCATTTTGAGTTTGACCTCCAGTATTGGAATGAATCATCTATTGAATTTATAAATTATGAATAAAAATTATGCTCTCTTAGGGCTCACTATTTATAATTTTAGGAGTGAGAGATTCATTAATTATTAATTTTAGAGGGATCATCCCATCCACTACCTATTTTTGATCCTTTTAACGATATTCTTTTGAATTGAAACTCTGATTATTGACATCTAAGTAATTTTCTTCTTTTGAAAAGTTATGTTCTTGAAGATATGTAACTTTAGGTGAATTGTACGTGTAATCAAAATTATTTTATTCAATGTCAAATGATTTTTATGTCTACACACACTGGAGTTCCTATTCAATCACATAATAAACCATAGTGTCCCACACATTAAAATTAAGGACTAAATTAAATTCAACATCTATCAAATCAAGGCATAAGAATCTATGTGAATTAATTCCATTGAAAGGGAACTCAGAAATAGAATCATAATTATTGGGGAAATCCAACATACCTTTTTCATTTGCCTCATGATAAAAATATGTACCTATTTTATGCATAACATAATCTAAAATATCAACATTAAAACACGTACGATCATAAGAGAACAAATCAAGAATATAATCATCAAATGAGTCTTCTAATAGAGATTTTGATGTAAATTGGTAGTCACAAGAGTCATCAACACCATCTTTAGATCTAATATATTCATTTTCAAGGTAAAGTAATTGATCCTCTATTTGAGCATTATCTATCTCATAGAGATTCTATAAAGGTTGACAATGTTCTTCTAAATTGACACTTTCCTCATTATCATTATTTCCTTCTTCAATTATCTCATAAAATACAAGGATGGAATCAACATGATCCAATTCTCCTAGCTTGATGGATTCTTATTCTTATTTTAGGTATCTCAATTTCTCCTATAACATTACAATTTTTTTCATTAATGGATACAATACACTCTTGATTTGGTATCTCTTCTTCCTCTTTGTGCACAATACCTAGATTAAAAGAAAACCCTTCCACTATGTTCTTGTTTGGGCACAGTAGCAAGGTTTATCTTTGGATAGCTTTTGTATAATTCATATCCAACATACCTACTACAAATAACCTCATAGAAGATTTTAATTTTTTTTTAAAAATCATTATCATCAATATTTGGACCAAATTGAATTAAAAAATGTTCCTAAAGATCGCTCTGACTAGTAATAAAACTAGGTGCCAACTCTCCTAACCGATCATACATTTCTTTTCCCAACATGAATGGGAACAACCTATAGATTACATCCTAAAATTTTATATCCATAACATGTATAGCATATGTGTAGGCAGTGAGATGCCCCTTCAACAACTCTTGGGTGATTATTATGGAACATAAGAAGGTTTGGGAATAGATTATCAAGGAGATCATGTTGAATACCTGGGACATTTATGGGTCCTTTGTCAAGCCAATCCATTCTATATTTTTTTTGTTTTCTAAGTTTTATGATTTTTTTGGGGATTTTCAAAAGGGGGATCTCTTGTGTTAATGAAAATTGGATGTTTATGACCTCTTTCTATTATTAGTTAACTATTGATGCAGGTTTTATACACACCATAGCATAAAAAGCTAGCCTATAACATTTTAGGATCTCAATGAAGGTAAAATCCACTCTAGGGAATGAATTGTAGGTCATATCTAGTTTTTAACAACCTATTGATATAATTGCTAGTAGGGCATGCAAGTTATTAACAAGGTTTTTGAATAGATGTGTGGTTCCTATAGGGTAGTGTATCTCTATGTGAGTTGGGTGGATGGTTGGATTCTAATCTAAAGTGGGTAGGTCTTGAAAAAACTCAAAAAGGGAGGAAAAGGTAAGGCAAAAAAGAAGGCTATGTGGTTTCTATGAAATATTTCTTTAGGTGGTTTTTAAAAGGACAAGTGATCTCAGAACCTATGCCTATTACTAGAAATAATTGCTAATCCACAATTAGAAATTGTTATAAATTCTAAGGACATACTGATGTAGGAAATTCATAGGCCTCAAAAAAATATTTCTCCTTTTATGTCAATTGTTGCACACTCTTACTCAAGAGATTATGGCTCGAGCTAGTAAAGTATCCGAGGCAGTTATTGTACACACATAGAAAACTACATCAAATAAAGTACTCATGCATATTTATAATTATGAATCAAATAACTTGACTATCTTAACTAATATATTTTACCAATATTTCAACAACTATTACACATCTATAGATCATTACATCAGTCAAAATGATCAAGAATCCATTTGTAGCTATCACACACTAAATATTATTGAAATATGCAATAAAAGAAGTAATACCTAATTAAATAGAAATTAGAAATAAAATACACAAACACATTCACTGATGATCAAAATTGATGTTGCTCTTATATTCAAAATTCTCTAACAAAAATCCAAGCTAGATTATAATTATTTATATAGACTTGGGGAAGGGGTCACCTCATCCTCTAGGTTCATGTAAGGTCATTACATGTGATATTCAGAACTTGAGTTCTAAATGTGGTTGAAAACCATATAAGAGTTTACTTGTAGTTATCAGTTTAAAATAGCCTTTGAAAAATATATAAAAAATTTGCATGTGTACAAAGATAAATGTAATTTTTTTACAATTATATCTTAAATTTTGTGCAAACTTCAAAATATATGCACCATTTACAAAACTAGTCATGCACAAAGTCTTAGCCTTTTATAGCTTATGAGAACAACCTATTAAATATTTTTAGATTAGACACCTTCAAATAAAACTCAAAAATATGTCCAAGATAAGTACCACTTTACCAATGTTTTATAACTAATGACATTATTGATAGTGATAAATAATCTAATTAAACTATGCATTACATGTCACCCACTACAACTACAACATTTTCTTGTTTGGTTACTAGATCCTCACTTTCATATTTTCATGCATGTTCATATTCTTGATATAAACTAACTATGAGACCTAATATATTTCAATAAACATATCTCAAGTGTCCAAAGATATACATTCTATATTTATATCATTCTATTTTTTACCTTTCAAAATATGACTGTTACCTTTAAGACATGCATCAAAACATGATTGAGTTTAGATCTTTGAAAATTGTATTATCAACCTTGTACAATTTGATATTCTACATGATGAAATAAGATCATGCCATTTGGTATCTCTATGGGGCCTCTATGCTCTTTATAGTCATAGCTAAGAATTTTTTTATGCCAAGTGATAGTCTTTCACTAGTTCCAAGACCTTTGAATTTTCCACATTGATCTCATACCATTGATCATCTATTCTCAAGTTAAAATGGTTCATATATATTAGTGATTTGACTCATTCAATCTTATGAGATTGAAACTTGTCACATTCTTGTTCTTTTGAAAAGTCTTTATTGATCTCACACCATTAGATCAACTATATGGATTAACGTTGGCCATCAATCTGCTTGGGCCCACTAACCTTTGATTTCAAAATGGCTAATTTATGAGCTTATATTTGACATTCAGTCAACCATAAATGACATCCTCATGAACATCAATTATTTCCACATGACCATCACAATTTAATCCCCTATCATTTTCTCATGGATCTTAAATTTGGCATTCACAAGATTGCAAAAGATGTCCTCAGAACCATCAATGACATCCACATGACCATCATAATTTAAACCCATTTCATTTTCTTATTTATTTAAAATTTGACATTCACACAACCATCAAAGACATCCTCATCACCATCAATGATGTCCACATGACCATTTTTTTGGAAATAATCCAAAGGATCTAATTCATTGGATAAAGGACCATTATAAATGTCTTTAAGGGTAAATTCTTTAAGGAAAAATTGTTTGAGACAAAAGTCCCAAAGCTTCTATTAGTCATTTCAAAAAGGCCAAAGGGTAGGTTTGTAGGGTAACATGCCCATGACAATTATCCCAAAGGGTAAGTACAAAATTTTTAAAGGGTCTACTTCATGGTAAAAATGCCCAAATGGTCTACTTTTTAGGGTAAATTTTTGTGGGGAAAGGGCCCAAGGCAGAATTTGTAAAGGGTAAATTTGGTAAGACAAAGGGTAAATGTAAAAAGGCCAAAGGGTAGGTTTATTATGTTAGGAACAATGTTTGGGACAACAATACTAAAGTGTCTAATTCCATCAAAAAAATTATTTAAGATAAAATATCCATAACAATGTCCTTGATAAAGATAAGTCTATGGTAAAAATCTTGAAGTATGCACATTTTCATTGGAAAAAATGTCTGAGACACAAACCCACAGTTTATTTTCATCAAAAAAAATATCTGAGACAAAAATTTTAAAGGAATTGGTCTAGGCTAAAAGGCCTGAAACAATTAGTCCAAGACAGAAGTCCCAAAGGATAGGCTCATAAGTAAAAATATCTGGGACACAAGTTCCAAAGGAATTACTTCTAATGGAATAATCCTAATAGAAATAACCTAATAAAGACTCCCAAAAGTTATAAATTTAGTCAATGAAAACATAATACTAATCTTATTTTTCCAAAGTATGAAAAAGCCAATAATCTATCTTCTCCAAGATTTTATATAAACATATATAAGAGGGGCTCAAAGTCAAGACTATAATCCAAAAAAGTGGGTCCCCATTTCCCTATAGAAAAAGGGGGTGTGTTGGGTATAGTAATACTCATTATATTTTTTTGCATAAGAGATTAGTTGAACATAGAGATTTGATTTTAGGCAGTTGATTTTCATAAAGAGGGAAAGGGACATGCACCATACCCTTGAATTACCATTTGATGTTTAACATTATTACTTCATTGTAGGCCAAGGAAAAATATGTAATAGTCATTTGGGTTATCCTAAATAACATATAAGTCATGGGGTCTAGGGCATTTAAATATGTTTGTATGGGATAAATATATATCTACATATATGGGTCTTTTAGCCTTTTATAATTCATATGGAACTGAGTACTAAAGATACTCATTGGCTCATTGGGTTCCCTATGGGTAGATACAAACTAATGATATTGTATGGTGGGGTGTATTGGTAAAAATGGTTAATGAATATAGTTTCAAGGTTATCTTAAGAGATGATGGATCCATCTGAGAGACCTAAATGTTAACCATGCATTGACTCATCTAAAGTATAAAGGAATAGTCTATAAACAACATCTTCATGTTGAACTTAAGTTTTGATGAAGGCATACTTAAAGGTTTGAATATGTTCATTAGTTATTCTCACTCCATCTCTGGGTTTTTGGGAAAGTCATGTACAAGTCCTAAAATTTTCACTGGATAATTAATTCCCCCTATCCATGCTAAAGTACCCATTTGAGTGTTCTATAGATAATCAAAATTGGTAACAAAATGGGTTACAGTAGTAGGGGAACTACTAGCTGAGAGGATTTTTTGTTTTAACTTCACCATTATCATTTGTAGTTCTCCTATGCTTTGTTAAGTTTAATAGTTCAAATTAACCCTCAATAGAATTTTTCCTTGTGTTTATTATCCTATTTTATAGTTTTAAAACCTAGAATATCTCAGTCTAAATAAGGTTTCTAAAATGTCAAAAGGCCCTCCTTCTAGTGCCAATCTTTATTAATGTGAATTTTGGAAAACACTAATAGTGAAATCTGGTTGAGGAATCAACCAACCTCTTTTGAAAGGGGGTTATTAGAAAACTTTCTAAAGGTCTTTGTAATGGGGTCTTGACATACTGTCTCACTCACTTGATCATTATGGTCTATTCTAGGTTAAGGGGATTTTGTTGGTAAAATCTTGCCAAAAGAATCTTAAACTAAAAAAAATAGTTAAATCAAATTCTAAATAAAAACATTTAGATAAACATGACTTGTTCTTATTTTACTATATTAAACAATGCATCAATAATGACAAATAAACTAAGATCATGTAATCTAAATATAACATTAACAACTGATTAAAAATATTTCTAGAATTAGACTAATAGTGTTTATAAAAAATATCAAATGAGAGAGGGTAGGAAAAAAAGGAAATATGATCCTACTCTATAGTGGAATAGATCTATTTATATTAAGTGGAGAAATCCTTTGATAAACTAGTCTTTTTTTTATCAGTGAAGAATAACTAAGATGCAAATATGATGCAAAAGTCTAGGATAATGTTAGCTATATAGTGGAAGGAATAAAGTCACCATATGCATGTGTATACTAAGAATATCAATTGGCATATTAAATTTATTTAATTAATCATAAATATTATTTATTAAACACTTTGAACTAGCACAAAAATAAAACTAAATAGTCTTACCTCATGCAAATAATAAAACTACCTAAAAGTAGAAAATTACATAAATGGAAGAGGCAAATTTTGTGATCTTCTACCAAATAATTATATTATACCATTTTCTCAATTATCCATCCCTTATTCAAATGAAGAGCTAGTATTTTATAGGAAAGACAATCCCATTAGGTCATTAATCCATCCACAAACTAGTGGTTACCATATATATATATATATATATATATATATATATATATATATATATATATATATATATATATATATATATATATATATATATATATATATATATATATATATATATATGTATACTGAGAATATCAATTGGCATATTAAAGGTATTTAATTAAGCATAAATATTATTCATTAAACAATCTAAACTAGCAAAAAAAAAACTCAATAGTATCAACTCATGCTAATAAAAAAACTACCTAAAAAGTAGAAAATTACATACAAGGAAGAGGCAAATTCTATGATCTTCTACCTAACAATTATATCCTACCATTTTATCAATGAGATATCCCTTATTCAAATTAAGGGATGGTATTCTATAGGAAAGAGAATCCCATTAGGTCATTAATACATCCATATACTAGTGGCTACCATATACATGTGTATATTGAGAATATCAACTGGCATACTGAATGTATTTAATTAAGAATAAATATGATTCATTAAACACTCTAAACTAGCATAAAAATAAAACTCAGTATTCTCAACTAATGCAAATAATAAAACTACCTAAAAATTATAAAATTACATAAAGGGAAGAGGAAAATTCTATGATATTCTACCTAACAATTATATTATTCCATTGAATTAATGAGATAACCCTTATTCAAATCAAGAGATGGTATTATATAGGAAAAACAATCCCATTGGGTCATTAATCCATCCATAGACTAGTGGTTACAATAATTAAATGGGATTGAGCCATTTGAAATTTTAATTTTTGAATATCTTTCTTAATCTTGAGATAATCAACAACTAATCCATGCTTGATTAATCATGAGTTTAATTGCAGGTGACTGAATGTCATCAAAATCTCCTTGGGATAGCCTTTTTTCCATACTCAATGTAGAGATATCAAGGCATAATTAAGGAATTCTTATTTATTTCATGTCCTTAGGAACCTAAATCCAATTTTCATACCAAGTCTGAGTTTAATTCCACCAACCAAATGACATCTAATTTTGCATTTCATGATAAAATTGACATTAAGAGTCCCCCTCTAAAATTCAACATTATAAGTGATATTGGACACATAGTCAGTTTGTGAGTAATTATAGTTTGATGGAATAAGAAGTCCATAAATGTTAGGTTTTCAATTTTATTAGGAAGACCTCACCAACTGGCCTAACAATCAAGATTCATCATATTGTCCTATTGCCACTTATCAGTCCTTTACTAGTTAAGGACTTATGGTAAGATCATGTCATCAAGGAAATGATACACGGTGGCTTTTTGTTTACTTGTTTATTAAACAAGAATGTTTTTGGTTATTAATTTAATTGGGATGCCCTAAGATCTTGACACATAACCAAATCTCTAGGATACCTAAGTCTATTTCCTATTGACTATGCACTTACCACCCTAAGGGGCCATAGAAATAAGATAATTGCATGTGGCATCATCTTAGGCACCTTCAGGGTTCTTGGGTAGGCTTTATGTTCAATGTGTTCTAAATTATCTAGATCCCTAAGATATTTAAATTTGGCCACATCTCATTTATTAAAAGAGTCTACCACTTACTTTACCATGTATTACCAATCTTTGGGGCCTAGTCAGACATGAACATGCCATGTGTCATCATCACTAGCATTTGGAGGATCCTCAAGTGAGACCTTTATTCTAAGTATTATTAGTAAAATTTTAGATAGCATATATTATGTTAATAAAATTCTTGGTATATCATTTTTTTACTTTTTTTTACTACCTTCCAAATCTCCTTATAAGTTATGTTGAGTAAAGTTTATGTTCTTATGAAAAAATTAAGGTAATGATCTTACATTGGTTTGTGCTTGTCTAGCCTTGTCATGATTTATCCAAGTAATTTCAAAGGTGTGAAGGGTTGAGAGGGACTTTTTGAGTCATATAACACATGTCAAAGTCATTTCATGCTCCCTTTGGTTCGTACAAGCTCCCAAAATATGTCAAACTCTCTTTTATAATGTTATAACCTTTTGAAATATTTTCTTGATTCATTTTGTAACATTCTAAGAAATAATAATATAAGAAATGGAAGATGCACAACAAATCAAAGTTGTTGGCACATCATTAAAAATTTGTCTAGGCATGTGGAATATCTATGAACACTTGTTGCATCAGTTCAATTAGGATTTTGAGTAGAATATGATAGTTCTCATGATAAAAGAAGGGCTTTCCAAAGAGAGGTTGCTAGTTTTTAGTGTGAATTTTAAATTCCAAAAAACTTCCATGGATTCATCCATTCTATAAAGGTAAAAATACATGCATTTTAGTGGGTTACATGTCTAAATAAGGCAAAAAAGCCTCTCATTCTCCCATCGAGCTCTTAGTAGGCTCATAATGACCATTTTAGATGCTTGGTATGGATAGGAAAGAGAAGATTAGGGAAAAATATCTTGTCCAAATTTAGGGTCCCTTGATTTTCCATGCATTATTATGTAATTCTATATGCTTGGATTTATGAACAAATGCTAAGAAGGTAGGGTGGTCTAAAACCCTACAGAATCGCTAGTAACTCAATTTATTCTTGAAATTATGTTTAAAAACTCATTAAAAAGCATTAATTTAATTAGATAATATATAGTCATATTGTCATATAATTTAATATGACTTTTCAAGACTCAATTG